>PVKM010020713.1:0-23187 GCA_004027735.1 Carollia perspicillata
GTAAGCTTTTGTTTATAGATCTGGTTCTGTCTGGAATATACTACCCATTCTTTCCCAGCCCTCCTCTCCATTGGCCTAATGAATTAATCTGTCAACACTCAGCATCATTCTAGTTATAAAGTCTTTTCTGACTCCACACAGAGAGAACTCAGTACATAATCCACCATCCTCTGGGTCTCCAAATCTACCCTGTAAATTTTTTACAGAACGCTTAAAACATTATGATACTTTTTTGTTTGAAGGTTTTAGATTTTATTCACTTTAATTTTAATTTCTTGGAGGATTGGGTTTGGGTTTTACTCATCTTCCTCCCCCCGCAATCTCCAGTACTCAGAACAGGTTCTTAATTAGTATTTATGTAGTGACTAAAGTTTTCCACTAATACAGAATTTCCCTACCATGTGTAATGTCTCCATTGTAGTTCAGAACACTGACATAACAATTTACTTAACCATTCCCTCATTATTAGATATTTAGGGTGTTCTGAAATTTTCACTGTGCTAAGAAAAGAATTTGTTTAAACTTTTATTTACAATTAAAATTACTTCCTTGGTGTATCTTCCCAGAAGTGAAATTCACATGTAAAAGGAAATAAACATTTAAAGTTCTTCATATACATTGATGACTTTCATACAGTTCCTGTGCTACCAGCCATACACATAAGCCTGCAAGTTTTGTTGCACCTCAACAATGTTATGTAGCTGCTTAATGTTATTAATTTTCATGATCTCTTTCTATATTAGATGTCTCATGTAATTGAATCAGACATTTTCCCAGGTTTCCTTTATTCTTTACACAGACATTTATTTTTATCACTTAAACTTAGTTTTTGTTTTTGTATTGATTGCATTGCATCTATGATTTCTGGGGCATTCTGTTGATTTTTGTGTTGGCATATTAGTTTATGTTGCAGGCACGTATCTAGGCAGCTTTCAGTTTGATGTGAGGCTTGAGCTAGTTAAGCTTAACTGTATCATAGTAAGCATTTTTATGCAGTAACACATATAGCTCTTCATGAATTAACTTCAGGTGATAAGAGCTAGTTAACACTGAATGAATTCTAAACAGTAAGAAAAATTCACATACCAGAAACAATGGCTAACTATTCATTTCTTTAAGAATTTTGGGAAGTTCTGATGCTACATTTTCACTATTAGGACTAAATTAGATTTAAAAATTCATTGATTAGTTGGGGAGAGGGAGGTGGTAAAAGGCCCAATATAATTAAATACCAGCTCCAAACATAGTTGTTGGTAATGTACTTAGTGCGTCCCTTATATCTGAAAGAACAAAGAGTCAGCGTGTGCCTATTAGTGGGACTTTCAGAATTCTTACTAAATCATCAAATATCTCTGACACAAAACAAATCTCTAAACCTTTTGTATATCTGTGAAATCCTGCAAGTTTCACGAGGGAAATAACCCTGTACTCAAAAGTAAACTTTGAAGTTTGAAAAAAAAAAAGCTGGTGAAGTGTAAGTAGTATATTCTAACCTGTCCAATAGCAAATCACTGTTAAAAGGGAAATGATAAAAAAAGCAGTAACTGACTTCGCACATGTAGCCTAACATCACTAAACGTTTAACAAGATCCATTACTTTCCTGGATGGGCATTCTGTTTTGTTTTACAATTGAGTTATAATGAACAAAAATGAAAAAAGCTTACTAATTTCCTGTTCACTTTTCCTCATTTAATGCAGCAGCCAATGCAACCCTGTTATGCAATGCACTAAATACAGTTATAACCCCTAGCACCTAATACAGTGCCTGCTCTGCAGTACATACGTGTTTTGGGGAAGAAAAATGGACTATTTCCAACAATACAAAAGGGAATTATAAAAGAAAGAGACACCTACTTCAAATATCGTGAAACTGTTAGCTCTGTATTTCAGTTGTAAATTCTACTTGGTGATTCTCTTGCCAAATTAGACCACCATTACTTTCATTATCTGTAACAGTGTGATTTTATTAAATTAACTTCAGCACGACTTCAAGCTAAAGAACTGGAGCCGACATAAATGTTTTATCTCATAACGTAACTCCCTTAAGAGAATTTAAAAAATGATCTCTGTAAAATATTTTATAATGTAAGAAATCTTCAGGCAAGGTGAAAATGTTTTTGACCTCTTCCTTTCCCCAACTTTACCGTTCAGTTCTGCAAGGGTAGTTTTCAAGCTCTTTGGGTTAGGTTTTGTCCATTTCCAAGCATGTGGCACAATGTCTCTGAATATGGGTTGTGGCTCACATCACATACTCAAAGGTCAACTCCTGAAATGCGCATCTATGAAATGCAAGGTTAGCATTTATTCCAAGTTAGTGAGGAGTGTAGGAATGGAGGTCATGGTGAGAGAAAGAATAGTGAGGTGGGAGGAAGAAATGCAGACTTTCAATTTGAGTTCTCATATGTCCAAGGTATCAAAAATTCTAACACTAGGATTAAACTGGG
Organism: Carollia perspicillata; assembly: GCA_004027735.1. Taxonomy (NCBI): domain Eukaryota; kingdom Metazoa; phylum Chordata; class Mammalia; order Chiroptera; family Phyllostomidae; genus Carollia; species Carollia perspicillata. Next base: position 2,446 of record PVKM010020713.1, read on the forward strand.
CTCAGCATTAAGCCCTGGCTACTTCATAATATGGCCCTTATCTTAATATCTCTATTTCTTACAACCTAGTACGTAATAGGCTTTCAATTAAGATCAAGTAGAACAAACAAATCAAGCCCAATTCAGAGTAAAAGAGGACAATCATCCAATATTTCATTTCATAATATAGCTTAGTATTTATTTAAGTACGCGGACTCTGGGTTCAAATCGGTTCCGTCAGTTACAACCATCAACACTTTTCTCTTGAAGGCACGGTCCTAATTTCAGTTTCCTTAGCAGCGCGCCTAACAAAACCCGCAATGTCTGCAAATCTTTTAAAACAAAGGAATTGATCACAAGTGCCAAGTTACGATCATCCAGGAGACCGACGTGGAAAGCTGAGAAGGCGGAGAAGGGCCGGCACTCCGCGCCCCCAACCGCAGGAGGCCGCCGCTTAGTCAAAACATAGCAAAGTCCTCTGGGAATTGTAGTCTTTAGGCTTTAAGAAGGATTTCAAACGCGGGCCGGAGCCTGTTATTTGGCGGAGGGAGCGAGTGCTACTTATAGGATAATTTAAAAGTGTCGGGAGCCCAAGAGTTGGGTTAAGCATCTCACCTGAGTCTCCCAACACCAGCACCTTCACCCGATCCAAGGACGCCATCTTGCCAATGCCTTTCTGGGGTTAACGCCCGTTCCGGATTGTAGGCCAATCAGAGTTGGGTTTGGAGGGCAGATACTTCAATTTCATTGGCCAATCAGAGTTTGATTGACGTCATTGACGGTTTCACTGTGCTGATTGGTCGACTTTGTTCAAAGTAGCGAGTGGTGGTTTTCAAAGCTGGTCGCAGGAATAAGACGTTGTCTTCGTCGCACGATTGTCGAGGCACGGGTAAGCCGGTAGTTGAGGCGCTGAGTGAAGCTGTAGTGCGAGTGTTCGAGGATTCGCTTTGGTAAACCTTGTTCCCTCTTCCTTGTTCCCTATTCCTTGTTCTGGGTTCTCTGGCCCAGAGTCGCATTCAGGCTTTCTCCTCCCTTTCGCTGCTTTCTCGTTAGCTCCCCTTGATCCCTTAGCTATTCTTTTGACTTGGTCCACGAACCATTGACCCCAGAGCGGCCCGTGTGCGACCTCGGGTATGACGGGCTCGGTTCCACCGAGTGTGGTCCCTGGACTCAGTTGACAGAATCCGCGGGAACTGGGGGTCTCGCAGTATGGGGAGGACTGAACATTACTGAACCGGGCTCGTGGAGGGCAGCTGGGTCCAGAGGTTTCGCGGTGGTATGCTGCTGTCTTACGTATGAAGGCGGGGAGTACCATGAGTAAAACATGGTAACTGAGAAAACTACAGTTAAATGTATAGGATCCACATTCTTATAGAACTGGAATAGTAGTATACTGAAATAATCTACTGGGTTAATAACCTGGACCGCCGCGTCCTCTCTTTTCTTTTATTTTATACCCGACAGTCAGCATAGTCTTTTAAAATTGCGGATTTGAGCCTGTTGCTTCCTGCTTAAAACCATTTGGAGTTTAAGAAGGTTTCCAATAGCTTGTTTTTCTACTCTGGAAGCAGCAGTGAAGGGAGTAAATTGCGGGGAAGCTGGCAGGGTGGGCATGTTGGAAGAACACGTGCTTAGGAGATCTGTTGAAAGTTTTATGGAAGTACTTGACTGGCTGTGTTGGATTCTGCAAAGTCGAGATGAACACGATATCCCTGTTCTCAGAGTTAGATATGGAGAAGTACAAGTCTGTTTATTGCAGCGAAGAACGTTGGGAAAGAGCTTTGGGAACTTGTTAAAGCTATTGAGGGGAATCTGGAACGGTCTTTCTAAGGAAATATCCTTTGGGATGTGAAGGATAATTAGAAGAAAAGAGTCTGGGCAGAGAGAACGGCATGTGCAGAGGTCTGGAAGTGGGGAAGGCATGTGTGGCGGATGGAATTGAGAGCATACCAGTGTAGCCGGAGATAAGACTGACAGGGATAGACAGTACTAAGAATTCTTTCATTTCAACTTTTTTTCTCCAACTCTCTGCCAGTTACACAGTAGTTCTTAAATGTTTATGGGATTAGAGTACATAGGATTTAAAAACAAGATCTTTCCGGATCTGCCCTGGGTAGGAGGTAGGTGGTGACACTGGGAGGGATTTAGACTCTCAGGCAAAAAAAAAGAGAGAGAGAGAGAGAGAAAAGAATAAAGGGCTTACCCTTAGATTTACACTTAAAAATTTCCAGAGGCTAGCCAGTCAAGCTCTTTCCCTGTTTAAAAGTGACAAATGCTTTTCAGCTTATTTTTTCCATTTGGAAACCTGGTCTTTTCCTCAGAAATTTTCAGTTTTTAAGAGGAGCTGAAAGTCGTGATTTATATGGAATCCCATTACTTTTAAATGTTGACACCTAACTCAGAAAAGTTTCAATACATTCTTTTGATCAGACAATGTGGCAGAGGCTGCCAGTTTGGGACCTCTGGCCTAAATAATATAAAAAAATGCAGAGATTGAGTACGAGATTGAGCATATGTGGGGAAGTAGAAGTGGTAGAGGAGAGAAGACAGTGGGCAGGAAGGGTGATTTTAGAAGGTAGACATTTTGAACAAGGTGGCATGACTTCTTTCTTGAGCTCCACTCTCACTTGTTCAGCTGCTGCTGGACATCTTCACGGGAATTTTCTGTGGTATTTCCTCAAAGACAAGCAACTATAAGTGAATGCCTCATTTCTTCCAAACCTTTTCTTCAGGCGTTACACTATTTTTCATGGTAGTACTTTTCCTAGTAACACTGTTTAAAACAAGTAGCTGTATCTTATTGTTTAATGAGTGTAGTGTTTCCGTTTTACAAGATGAAGAGTTTTGGAGGCGGATGGTGGTAATAGTTATACAACATTATAAGTATATGAAATACCACTGAACTGTACTTAGAAATAGTTAATTGGTAAATTTTGTTATGTGTATTTTACCTCAATAAAACATTTATTTAAAAACCCCAAATAATCATCAATATTTAAAATTTTCCTACTTTTTTACTCCACTTCCAATATATTATTCAGTCCTTTTGATTTTGTTTCTGTAATAAGTTTCATTCATCCTGTTCTCTTGCAATTTTTTGCTCTTTCTTAGTTCAGATTTGCTTACTATATAGTTCCTAATACTTCTATAGTGTGTCCATCTTTACTTATTTCAGTCCATTCCTCAGTGTCATAAGAGTCACTTTCTAAATAGGGGGTTGTATTATAAATGCCAGTACTTAATGGAACTCATGATGCCAGCTCTGTAAGCAGCATATTTTACATGAGTTATTTAATTTAATCTGTACAGCATCACCTTTATGAGAAAGGTACTATTAATCAATCACTTTTTATGCATGAGGAAACAGACTGAGAATTTTCAGGGCCACAGGCTCAGAAATGGTGGAACTGGGATTCAAAACCTAAAACTGTTTGGACTGCAAAGTCCTCATGTCACTCCCTTGCTCAGATCTTTAAGACCACCTCAGTTGTTTCAGGAAATGGAAACAGGCTAAGTAAGGGGTACAGTACAGGGTCATGCAGGATGTACATTGGCAGTGTATGTAATAGCCAGTCACCAGGTTCGTGTGGTGCAGTGGTCAGAGACGTTTTCTGTTTACTGGAGTCACCTAAAGAGCTTTTAAAATAAGATGATGCATAATCTGACTCTAATCTGACCTGGTCTGTTTCAGACCAGCTGAACAGAATCTCTGGGAATGGGGCCTAAGTGGGTATTTGAAAATGCTCCCTAGATGATTCTACTTTACAGCCAGAGTTGAGAACCATTGATTCCAGATATGGCGTGTATATGGCGGGAGTTCAGGGAGGGGAATACAATAGTAGGAAATAATATTGAAAAGTAGGTTATTTAGGTTATATTGTCATTTTTCTGACATTCTTTGGTCTGTTGGATGTTTCTGAAGCCATATTTTGTGTTTTGCCAGTTGTTGAACATGTTAAAAAAATTGTATCAACCATATTGGAAAAGAGAACAAAATGCATCTGACAGTATGTTATGATACTATTTTGGTGTTGAACCCAGGCACTTGCCTGGCACCCTTGAGCCTTGGGATAATAGGAAGGCTGTAGGATCACAGGTTTGGATGTAGGTGCTACTTTGTTATCTCTTGTGTAGTCTTGCCTGAGTTTTTACGATATGAAATATATACAGGGTCCAGCAGAAGTAACACCATTGAGAGTGGTTGGTAGGGTATATGAATGTCTCACACAAGATGGACAGCAATTTGAACATTTCACCTAAAATGTCATGTGGTGTGCTTGAGTGTGATATTGTGATGTTATGGAATTACATGCTTATGATTTTTTTGTAATTAAAAAAGGGATGTTATTTGTGCTGGACCCTGTATTTTTTAATTATAACTAACTTCCCATCCTCGTCCCAATTATGTGTATAGATTGGTTAGTACAGTACTGTGGATATAAATATATCTCTCATAAAAAGATACTAAATCTGATAGGGTAGATAACCACAGATTTTAAATAAAAGGTTCAGTAGAAACTGGTGCTAGTAACAGAATATGATTCTTTATTGGAACAGTTCAATGGGATGTCTGTTAAAAATGCCCCTATGGTGTATGGAATTTCATTTGACATAGTCAGTGGATAGCCTGACCATATTTAATTTGGGACATATTAAATCAATATGGAATCTGTTATTAACAAGAGCTTCACAAACACATTACATACATTCTCATATTCATCACAGCAACCTCATTGAGATAATATTGTTATTTCTCAGAGACTAAAGCATGGCTTGTGGTGGTTTACGGGATTTGCACAGGATCACGCAGCTGCTAACACACAGGCTCTCTAAATCAGAAACCCAGAGCCTGTGCTTTTTAACAATTACATGAGAGTCTGCCCCATGCCATTCTGGGTCATGACATAAGGATTGGGTACAGTTGCTTTGTTCTGCAGGGGTTCCAGTATTTAACAATATTTTGGGCTTCTGTGTTTTAAAGTACTGGATGGTATTTAATTGGTCATCAGATTTAACTTTGCAAGGTTGGTAAAGCTGTCTGGATCTAAGTGTTCATTTGTTTCATATTTATAACAGTAATTTTGCTAAACACCTAGTTGGTGATTATTTATGTGTTTATCAGTCTGTTGTTATTTTATTGTGAGAACATGACTGTGTAAAACATTCTAAAATCTATCTTGGTAGAAAAATTTTACTCAAGAAATAAAGGCACTCTAAGAATGTGCGAAGTGCTAGACTTCCCCGGGGGGTTTCCAACATCCTGAAAGATGTACAGCAGCGATTTTCAGATGGTATGCAGCAATCATATTTAAAACATGCCATACCTGACTAGTCAGGGGTACTGACCTCTTTTCCCTTAGATTGTCAAATAAAAAAATGACAGCAGCCAATGGAACAATAACTGTCTGGTGTGAATGAATCAAAATTTTACCAATTTTTTTTTCAGACTGGCAAAAAATATATTTTTTGGTGTGTAGCAGAATTTTAGTAATTAGTTTATGTGTGCAGTGAGATGAAAAAGGTTGAAAATCTACAGCTCTGTAACATTAAAAATAGTGTGACTTCATTTAGTTTTTTTGTGTTTCTCTTTCTGAAATAAAGTGGGTTTGATATGTATCATTGCTATAAGTAGTAAGTTAATTTTTTGAACCAAGCATATGTAGATGATGAAAATAGCCATTTAAGAAATATGTCAAGCTTTTTAGGTGTAATCTTTTGTGTATTCTGGAGGAGAATATTGTTCTCTGTCAAACACTTAGGCATTATAAGTCTTATACAACAATGATTTGAGTGCCTTTGTGGCACTCCAAGAGTAGTGGTAGCTCCCTAATGGGTTGATTATTCTAAATTTATAATGATTACTATGTCCTTATTATGCATACGTAATCTTCTCTTTTTTTCTGAATTCAGTGTATTTAAAGTGAAGTTTACTGCTAAAAGATGGCAGACCCAGATGTCCTCACCGAGGTTCCTGCAGCATTGAAGAGGTTGGCCAAGTATGTGATCCGGGGGTTTTATGGCATTGAACATGCTTTGGCCTTGGACATCTTGATCCGGAACCCTTGTGTGAAAGAGGAGGATATGCTGGAGCTGCTCAAGTTTGATCGGAAGCAACTTCGATCAGTTTTGAATAATTTAAAGGGAGACAAGTTCATCAAATGCAGAATGAGAGTAGAGACTGCTGCAGATGGGAAAACCACTCGCCATAACTACTACTTTATCAATTATCGTACTCTTGTTAATGTGGTAAAATATAAATTGGACCACATGAGAAGGAGGATTGAAACTGATGAGAGAGATTCCACCAACCGGGCTTCCTTCAAATGTCCTGTCTGTTCTAATACTTTTACAGATTTAGAAGCTAATCAGCTCTTTGATCCTATGACAGGTAAGGCTTTTTTGCAGTTTATGAATCTTTTTAGTAACTTACAAAATATGTATCCTTTTTCTTAAATTGTTTCATTTAATTTTTAAACCAGTTACGTATGGCATTATAAAAGTAAGCAGATATATAAAAGTAGATCACCATATGGTTTTTCTTAGTCCTACTGTTCTGTTTGACTGTCACCCTCCTTCACAAGGGAGTGCACTCTTCCACCCATGGCCTTCCTAGCACTGCTGCCCCACTACAACTACAGCCTGATCTGAGGGCCTGGCTTCCCTGCCACTTTGAGGCTCTTCTGACAACTTTACTTTTGACCTCTTCATTCAACAAATATTTGAGCACCTACTTGTCCCAGTCACTGTCAGATAGTTATGATACAGTGTATATAAATGTTATGTTGGTGGGAGTTCACAGTGCTATCAGGAGTACTTAACTAGGGCATCTAATCTGGAGAGGCCTCTGGAAGAGTTTTAAGTAACAGCTGAGACCCAAAAGGGTAAGAGCCAGATGAAATAATAGGGGTGCCCTTTCCAAGTTAACAAGTGGATAGATATATAATCTCTTGGCCATTAATTAATGGAAGAAAATTGTCAACAAGGTAAATAACTTGCTTCATTTAAATACTTTAATTTTAAGGATTTTTTTTATCAACCAGAATTTACAAGATACATTTTCCAAAAGTACAGTATAGCTAGCATTAACATGAAAAACTGTAAAGTGCTGGGTTATATAGTTATTTTGTCTTGTCACTTGTAAAGAGATTATAGTTTTGCTAATTAGTCAGTGGATCAATTAGGTATTATTTTTAAGAGGTAAAAAATCTATAGAAAGAGTCATGCTATTAAGTTAGATTGTCCCTTTGTTATGGCTGAATTCAGGAGTATAGGTTCCTTCTTAGTTCATAAATCTGCATTTTAAAAACCTATCAAAATGTAATTTAAACTTTTATACATGAAATGTTTTATTGTAAGAAAATTAGAGATTTGTGTATTGTTTAATTTTCTAATTTTAATATATATTATATGTTGTAGATTTTAAAAGATTTAATTATTTTTAAATGGGGAATAATCTCAATATCAATTAAGATTATTAACAAAAAGAGCTAAAGATAGACTATGATTTTTTTCCCTTATTTACTGTGAAGCTGTCATTTTGATGAAAAGTCATTTAAAGAATTCCAATTTGTGTTCAGTGTTTATTTTGTCTGAACTGTTTGGTCTGACCCTGTTTACCTTCAACAAACAGAATTAACTAGGAATAATCTTGGTTATAACAAAATTTTAACCATCCTGAGTATAAGACTTGCTTGAGTATGCTATAGAGGAAATCTGTGGAGTATGTCTGGGGCTCTTTCAGAACAGACTAGGAAAATCTCGTGATTCTTGCTGTTCATTCTAACAGATTTCTTTAAGGAGCTCTGGGCTTTGGCTCTGTGATCTTCTGCAGATGTCGGTGTTATAGTGGTTGTCTTCACCTCTCTTGACTGCAGTGGAAGGTGTTATCCAGTCCCTCAGAGAGGGTAATCTAAAGTAATGTGCTTCTACTACATTTATTCATCATTGATTCTTTTTCAATCTCATGAAGCTTTCTATAAAAGGAAGTTACTCCACTACTTATACATCAGTATTTGTGAGACTGATCCATGATGCTCTTTGAATTTTGCCTAAGGTCAGTGTCTGAATGAAGCTAGTTGTAATCGACTGGTGGGTGGCCTGTGGAAGAGATGGCCTAACACCCAAATATAGTCACATTTGTTTGAATTAGGGAGTTGTGATACGGTAGGGGGCATGAAGACATTTTATGAAGAGAGCTAAAACTGAAATAGTTGTTTTGTGGTCAGTCTGAGCAAAGATTGTTTTTAATAAGAAAGTTATGGTCAGCATGAAGGTGGAAAGAAGCGATTCAAGGAAAGCAAGAATAAGTCATTTTACCTTTTGATTATAATTTGGCTTTTCATTTGGACTTTTCCTTTAAGGAGAGAATGTGCTGATTGGGTGATATTGGGACCCAGCCTGCTTGTTATTTTTGTTTTGTACTGTTAATAACGTGACACCCTCCTATGGTCTATACATTCCCTTTAGAAACTTTGGTCTTTTTCTTTCTGCTTCCTTCCTGTGTTACTCAGTATTCATTCCTTTCCCACTCATTTTGAAGAAGATGGGAAATAAACATTTAGTATGTATATCAGGAGGAGGGGACTTTTTCTGTTTTAATAATGTAATGTTTATGCTCTGTTTAAATTAATAGATTACAGTTTTCATTCTAAGCCCAGACTTACACAAAGCTATTATATTTCCTGGCTGCTTTTAGAGAATGATATTTCTGACCAAATAATGGGGGTATCTGGTGGGCTATCTCCATTTCCAATCCAACAGTTATTAGGTTCAATTGTTATTTTATCAAATAGGGGGTATTCAGGAGCTAGATTTGAAGCCTTCTAGACTTTACTCCCTGACTTGCCTCCCTGATAAAAGTTCTTAAATCATATGTATGGGCAGCTTTTTGCTACTGACCAGAGGGTAGTGACTCCAAGATGAGCATCTGGAAGCTCTGGGCTCAGGAAACTGAGTCCAACAGGAGTTATTTTATCAAGGTTAGTTCACACATAAGCCAGATATCTTCCTATTCAGTTTACAGCTTTTCCCTACCACATCTCTCTTTTCTCCAAAGATGATAGGTTCTACCCTGTCCAGCGTGACTCAGTGGTTCGGGCATCGTCCCACAAAGCAAAAGGTTGCGTGCGGGTCTGTCCCAGTCAGGGCACTTGCCGGGGTTGTGGGCCTGGTCCCCTGTTGTTGGTGTGGGAGAGGCAACCAATCGATGTTTCTCTCACACATCAGTGTTGCTCATTCTTTCTTTCTCCCTTCCCACTCTCAAAAAAATAAATAAATGAAATCTTAAAAAGCGAAAAAAAAAGATTGTAGGTTCTCTCCATACTTTCCATTAGGTTTAGTCTTTGGTGTTCTTGGGTCAAACTCTCTCCAGATGTTTGATGGTTGTATGTGTGAGGTAATAGATACTATATATTGGTCTCTGCCTGGTTCCTTGGACAGCTCATAAAAACCTTTGTAATTTCTTAAGTGATAAGAACACTAAAACCATTGTTTGTACTATTTGGCCTTTGACTGCTATTCCTGACCCAGGGCTCCTGAAAAGGAATCCTTGTAATTTCATGGGTGATAGAAATGTCTTCTGTCCTAATGAGGCAACTGTGGTGGGCATTGCTGGATCAGGGCTGGTCACCAGAAAGATCAAGTCATGATTAGAAGGATGGAACTTTCAGCCCCATCCCCCTTTCTCTAAAGACAAAGGAGGACTGAAATGGAGTTAACCCATTATGCCTATGTGAAGACGTCTCCATAAAATACGCCAAGTATGACGTTTAGAGGGCTTCCAAGTTGGTGAACCCATGGACATGGAGGTGCTGGGAATGCGGCATGCCCGGACAGGGCATGGAGGCTCTGAGCCCCATCCCACATGCCTTGCCCTACACAGCTCTTCCATTTAGACTCATCTGTATCCTTTATCACATCCTTAAATAAACTGGTAAATGTAAGTTTTCCCTGAATTCTGCCGCTGCTTTAGCAAATTAATTGAACCCAAGGTGGAGGGGGTTGTCATTGGAACCTCTAATTTATAGTCAGTTATTCAGAAGAACAGGTGATAACCTGAGCTTGCAAACTGGTTTCTAAACTGGGAACCAGGGAGCAATCTTGTAGGACTGAGCCCTTAACCTATAGAATCTGATGCTATCTCTAGGTAGACAGTGTCAGAATTGAGTTGAATGGTAGGACACACAGCAGATATTACTGAGAATTGCTTTGCTGATTCCTCAGATTAGCAAAGTAGCATCTTGTGGTTTATAAGTGCATACTTTTAGATTCAGCAAGTTTTCTGACATGTAAATAGACTTAGTATTTCTACTTTAGCAATCTCAGCCACGGGTAATTTAGTTAATGGCACTTCTAAGTTAAATTCAGCAACGTGGCTTCCCCAAAAGGGGAGTTTGTATTCTCTTTATAGATGTTAAGGCCAGATGATATGGAAATGGCTTTATATTTTCCATTTTATTTAAAAATTGTGCAGCCATAGGCCAGAGATAATTTTGAAGAGGAAATATTACCCACAAAGCTACTAGCTTTTGCATATTAACATAATTATAATCATAGCCAAAAATAGTTTGTGATCTCTTGATTCCTTAATGTACCAAGCTCTTATTTCTATCTATTGTTTAAAAAATGTTTTAATAGGTGAGATTCCACCTCCCCCATTTTCCTTTCTGCATCTTTTTAGCACTCTGATTTTATCTGTTTTTTTCCTAGTGTCGATATAATGCTTGGAATAATTTTGTATATATACCATTCTATTCCTCTTCAAGTGTTTTCTTAAGAATTCTCAGCAGTTGGAATACAGGGTAAAAGAATATAGTTTTACAGCTTCTGTAAAGGTATATATGGCACCATTGTTTATTGTGAATAGGATAAAGTTGTTAGGTGTTTGAAACACAAACAGTTTGGGAGCACCGATTGCTGAAATCATCTGGAGACTTGGGCATCCCATTTTAAATAAACTTTGAAATAAGTTAAAATTTATTTTACTTTATTTTTATTTTATTAGTTATGCTATTACAGTTGTCCTAATATTTCCCCCTTTGCCCCCCTCCATCCAGCACTGCCTACTCCTTCCAGTGATCCCCCCTCCTTTGTTCATGTCCATAGGTCATGCATGTAAGTGTTTTGGCAACTCCATTTTCTACACTTGTTCTTAACAGCCCTCTGCCTACCCTGTAGCTACCAATTTGAACGTAATTCCCTCACCTTTCCTCTCATTCCCCAAGAGCCTCTCCCAACTGGCCACCGTCTCCGTGTCCTCCATGTCTATAATTCTGTTTCTGTAAAGCTGTTTGCTCTGTTTTTTAGATTCAGTTGTTGATAGTCATGTGTTTATTGCCATTTTAATGTTCATAGTTTTGATCTTTTTCTTAAATAAGTTCCTTTAACATTTCATATATAATGGTTTGGTGGTGATGAACCCCTTCAGCTTTACCTTGTCTGCGAAGCACTTTATCTGCCCTAGATTCTACGTGATAGCTTTGCTGGGTAGAGTAACCTAGGTTGTAGGTCCTTTGCATCACTTTTCACCTTTTTGAATACTTCTTACCTGTCCCTTTTTAGACTGCAAAGTTTCTTTTGAGAAATCAGCTGACAGTCTTATGGGAACTCCTTTATAGATAATTATCTGCTTTTCTCTTGCTGCTTTTAAGATTCTTTATCTTTAACCTTTGGCATTTTAGATGTGGCTTGGTGTGGGCCTCTTTTGTATCCAGCTTATTTGAGACTCTGTGCTTCCTAGACTTGTATGCCTATTTCCTTCACCAAATTAGGGATGTTTTCTTTTAGTATTTTTTTCAAATAGGTTTCCACTTTCTTGCTCTCTCTTCTCCTTTGGCACCTCTATCATGTGAATGTTGCAGTGCTTGAAGTTGTCCCAGAGGCTCCTTCCACTGTCCTCAATTTTTAGAATTCTTTTTTCTTCTTTCTGTACCGATTGGATGCCTTTTTCTTCCTTATGTTCCAAATCATTGATTTGGTTCTTGGCTTCCTGTACTATACTGTTGATTCTTCGTAAGTCGTTCTTTATTTCAGTTGGTGCCTCCCTCACTTCTGATTGGATCAATTTGATGCTGTTGAAGTACCCACTGAGTTCCTCGAGCATCCTTTTGACTGCAGTTTTGAACTCTGTGTCTGATAGATTGTTTATCTCCATTTTGTTTAGTTCTTTTTCTGGAGTTTGATGTGTTCTTTCATCTGGGCCATATTTTTTTGTTCCCTCATTTTGGCAGCCTCCATATGTTTGTTTCTGTGTATTAAGTAGAGTTGTTTTGACTCTGTCTTGGTAGTGAGATATAATGTAGTAGGTATCCTGTAGGGTCCAGAGGCACAGCATCCCCTATCACCCAGGCTGCGTACTTGAGGTTCGCCTTCCATGATGGCTGAGTACTGTCTCCATTTGTAGTTGAGTCTTGATTATTGTCAGCAGATCAATAGGAGGGATTTACCCAGGCCAGATAGCTGGTGGGACTGTCTGTGACCAGTGGCCATCAACCACCTCCCTCTGTAGCTTGTGGAAATGATTGGGTGATGGTGCTCCCACATGGTCTGTAACTGTTGCTGGGAGCGAAGGCTCTGAATTTCCTAGGTGGTGCAGGCCAAGTTAGCCACCACCTGTGTTCGGTTGGGGGCCCTTGCTGTAAGCTATAAAGCTATCTGCACATGGCTGCTGCTAGTGTCAGGCCTGTGTCCACCCAGCAAAGGGTACAGAACTGTGCTCAACTGTTGCTTGTTTGAGCAGATTTAGAAAGGTCTGAAGTCTGTGCCTAGCCCGACCATTCATACGGAAAAGCCACTGTTAACCAGCTTGGGTGGGTCTGCAGGTTGGATGGGAACGAGCCTTAGGTAATTGTCAGGGCGAGGCTAATGGTGTGAGCCAGTTTGGTGGAAACCCAGATATGGTGCCACTGCATGTGGCTTTGTGCTGGGAAGGGCTCAGAAAAGGAACAATGGCTACTGTTTACAGTTCTGTCCAGGATGAAGCTGTCCCCCAGCTCTCACCTTGAAGCCAGATACTTCATTTCTTCACTGTATGCCACTGGTGCCTGTCAAGGTACCACCCCAGTGCTGGAGTCCAGAGGGAGTGAGTCTGAGTAAGTCTGTGTGTCGGGCCCTCCAAGAGGAGACACCTGAGAATCCTGCAGTTTCCTCAGTCGACCAACCCCCACTGGTTTTTACAGCCCGGAGTTATGGAGTTTTATCTTTTTGGCACTGGAACCCCAGGCTGGGTGGTGTGATGTGGGGTCGTGATCTCTCACTCTCGACATATCCCTGCATTTTATATCCACCACACGTGGGTTTGGGACCAACCCATTCTGGGTGTCTGCCACTCTGCCCTCTCTACCCCTCTGGATGAATGTGGTTTCTGTGATTCCTTCCTAGTTGGGCTGCCATACAGCCTGAATGTCTGATGGTTCTGAATGATAGATGTTCTGTAGTTTAGCTGTAATTTTGCTGTGATTGTGCAAGGAGGTGAGCCGCGTTTACCTATACCTACATCTTGACCAGATGTCTCCCCAAAAAAGTTAAATTTGTAAAAAAAATACATCTTATAAGTGTATATTTAATAAAATCTTAGGCATAAGAATTTAGAGACTATTGCCCTGGCTGGTGTGGCTCAGTGGATTGAGTGTCAGCCTGCAAACCAAAAGACCTCTGGCTCGATTTCCAGTCAGGGCACATGCCTGGGTTGCAGGCCAGTTCCCAGTTGGGGGTGTGCAAGAGGCAACCAATTGATAAATCTCATGCACATCAATGTTTCTCTCCTTCTCTTTCTCATTCTCTTCCCCTCTCTCTCAAAAAATAAATAAAATCTTAAAAAAATAATTTAGAGATTATTTTATCTTGTTCAGCTCATCCAATTCTGTGTGAGGGCACGTATACATGCATATGTTAAACTTTAGGATTTGGAGTATTCTTATAAACGAATAAATTAACCTAGGGCTATATAGATTTCTAGGATGTTTCAAATTGAATGTTAGGGACGAATATGATAGCTTTCATGGAGATTCAGCTTGTTTTGTGTGGCTCCATGAAAATTACTTAGAGACAGATTTTAGAATTAGTGTAAAAGACGTCTTTAATAACTAACTCTTAAATAAAAGAGGTACAGTATCTAATAAATGAGTCTTAAAAATAGCCAGTAATGGAAATTGTAATTCTAATCGTTAGTTCTGAGTCACTTGGAATGTTCAAGTAAACTTCATATGTAGAAATTTGGCATTACGTTATATGATGAGCCTCTTTTTGCCTTGTGACTGCAGGAACAGCTTTTTGATTTATAGACAGATCAGCTTCCTGATTAAAATTCCTCTTCAGTTCCCTTAACCCACAGGTGGCCAACACAGGGGGCCGAATCCAGCCCTCTACCTTGTTTTATCCAGCCCGGCACCTTGTTTCTACCCGGCAGCCTTACTGAGCTCTCACTTAATTGTTAAGGAGTAGTTACATTTATACAGTCCTAAAATTACATTAGGCCCTTTGAAGGCAACCGCAAGGCTGATGTGGCCCCTGTTGAAAATGAGTTTGACACCTCTGCCTTAACCTAAGAGATTTGTTAATGTTACCTTCACAGAGCAGGCTACTTTTCCTTTATCTCCTTCTAGTTAGGACAGGAAATAGCTGATAAAAGCAGTGCTTTCAATTCCTAAAATGCTAAAAATGCAAATACAGAAAGAAATCTTTCTATGATTATTTTTGTTCAGTTGCTGAGTAGAATCTTACCTAGGATGGGTTCATTAGAAAATGATGCTGGAAAGCTCAAAGGTGTGGATTTTGGGGGGAGGAGGTGATTATTAGAAAAAGTTAAATAAAAACAAGTATGGAAAGAGAGTAAGGAACAAGTGTTTTCCCTTTTTTACCTGCTCTCTACTCCCGCGCACTGCCACCCCTGCCCCCAGCCCGCCAAAATACTTTAGGGCAGACATTTTTTTTCTTTTAATTTGCTGTGTTTGAAGATTTGAGAACTTTTTTAACAAAGTCATCTGCCTGTTCTTTGTTGTATGTTGTTATAGATTGCATATGAGCTAAGTTATTTGTGCAAAGTTGCTTTTAGTTTTGATGCTGGCATGCAGTATTCTATTAATTATTATCTTTCAAATAGTTATATCAAAACCACAGACTTTTTGCCTGTTCACTGCTTGTTGAGATGAATTTGATTTAGGCCTAATTTATAGACCTTATTGTTAGCTTTAGTATTCACCGAACTGCCATACTTAAATACGTTGTTTTAACTCAGGCACAGTATGTTTTTCCCCTGTATAAGAAGACTTTACAGAATCTAGGAATGATGCATGATTATACCAAATCTAGATGTGTCTATTTAAGGAAGGACAGAAGCCAATTTCATTCATAAATTGAGTTTTGGGGTGTGGCGTTTTATTCTGTATATTATTAATATATTTGAGATATTCTGAATTTAAAAATACATTAAACCTTATTGTTTTCCTTTTGCATGCAAGTAAATGAGTATTTTACAGAGTTAGGTGTTGTGCAGTGAATTGTTAAAGTATGATTTTTTTTAAATTCCTTTTTATTATAGGTAAAATAATATAAATATATAACTATGTACCTGTCATGTCTGTTACTATTTTAGAATAGCAATTCCTTTTTCTGGCCATTTCCCCTTGCCCAATTATACTGAAGAGGTTTATTTTATCAAATAAAGTTTGGAAATTAGAATAAAAGGTGACTTTTTGAGACTAGCATTTTAATATATATGCACCTTTAGAGTTATGGAAGTTAGAACAAAGGACTTGATAATGCTTTCAAAGAATGGCCCAAGAATGACTGTATGACTTCTTCATGTCAATTAAGAGGGGAGTTGAGTGCTTTTGAAGGATTCAAGGTAACATTTGTTTTCTTTCTAAAAATATGTAAGTAATATGTGAATGTGAATTTAGAAAAATATGTAGAATAAAATGGCAAACCTAGTTTTTCCATTGTGTTCTCCCACTCATCCCAGCCCCCACTCTCACCACCTTTCAGTGTGTGCTTCCAGCCCTCATATCCCAGCCCCACTCAACACCAACTGCCCCCACCCCTGCAGCCCTTCTGAAATCTGAGAGAGCAAAGTGATTCTTAATGAAGTATTTTGTTGTTATAACATCTTATGGTTATTATAATGCTTGGTCAACTTCTGTTAGTATTGTCAGGGTTTTTAGGGCACTTACTCTATTGAGTCCTTTTGCTTACTTGGTATATTCAGTTAACATGTCATTTCTGGAAGTTTTTTTTTTTTTGCAATAATTATAAGACAGTAAAGTGATGGTGCATTAGGATCCAGAGTCCTGACTTCTAGTCTTGGGCTATGTTAGTAACTATTACCTTGGAAAATCCTTTAAACATTCTAGACCTTTTTTTAGCATGTATAAAATGTTAAGTTCAGTCTGTTCTATACCATATATGGTTTCTCTCAATTTTAATTTCATAACACCCTTTCATTTGGAGAATAGTTGACATTTTAAAAATATAAAGAAGCTTGGGGTTGTTTTATCACTGCTCTTAGAAGATGATGTTAGTTACCTTTGGATAATTTGAAAATCTTGGTTAGGAATTGAAACTCATTATAGTAGTGTTCATATGGAAAGTATGTGCCGTTGAATAACGCTCTCTTCAGAAACACATTATGGCATAGTGCAGAACACTATTTACAGTTTCTCAGCAGTCTCATTTCCCTAAGCTCCCCAGTTCCTTCCCTTTCCCCCTATATACATGATCTATGAAATAGTCAGTGGGAGGCGAAACAGTCTCCATATATGCTTCCTAAGTTGTATATGGTGATTGGTTACATTAATCCCATGTGTTAGTGATATGTCTTTGAAGTTTTATGGTTTCCTCTTTATCTCACTAAAATCCCGGGAGATCTGGTCCTGGTTACTTGGTTTTAACGTGGAACTAACTGTTCATCATTTGTTTTATTGTTTTTCCTGGAAGCTTATTGAGTGAAGGTGAGTTTATTCAAAGGGTTTTTTTGTAGGGTTCTCCAGAAAAGTTGTCTAAGCCATTCTCTCTTGCTTAGATTTTGCACTGCTCTCTTAGCTAGCCTCCTTGCTTTCACTCTGCTGCTCCTATGGACTGTTTGTCACGGCAGCCAGTGACTCTTCTGAAAAGCACATCAGGTCATGTCACTCTTTTTTCCCAAAACTTTCCTAAGGCTTCCCCCTCACTCAGTAAAGTCAGAACTTAACAGAACTTACAAGGTCTTTGATCAAACGCTCACCTCTTATTTCAGAGGCTTTCGTTCCACCACTCTCTCCCCTGTTCACTCCACAACAGGCTCATCTTTGCGTCTTGCGTGCACCAGGCATGCCTTCGCTTTACCTGCCTTTTACATGGTGGTTTCCTTTTGCCCACATGTCCCTGTACTGCTCTTTTTAGTCTTTGTTCACTCATTGCTGTATCAGAGAGGCCATCCCTGAGTTTCCTATATACAGGTGGGGGCAAATATAGGTTTACAGTTGTTTGTATGGAAGATAATACGAGAATAAACTCTGTGTTTTGCATACTCACAACTGTAAACCTATTTTGCTCCATCCTGTATAGCAGAGCAATATCCTTTTCTATCTCCTTTTTTTTCATCCTCTTTCCCTACTTTGTTTTTCTTTTTTATACTTATCAACACCTAATGTTACATTTTGTCTTGCTTCTCCCCACTAGAACATGAGTCCCACCAAAGTGACTCAGAAGATGACTGGCTAGACTTAGGAAGGCAAAATGGTGGGAAGTCCTTGGGACATCGGTCCCACTGTGCTGGTGTCAGGGCTCTGCAGCAGCAGACATTTGATCCTCCCTGGCTCCTTAGCCGGCTTTGAGGACTTGACTGCGATGTGACTGTCACTGCAGCACCTGTGCTATATCAAAAGAATTAGGCTTATTTTGATTTCTTCTTTTCCTTCTCCTCCTCTTCCTCTTTTTGGTGGGTAAATGGTTGAATAATATTCCTGCTGCAACTAGTACCTCTGACAAATCTTTGACAGTGAATTCTTGACATTAGCCGATGACCTATTCATTGTATTGGGTTAGCAAAAAAAGTCCTTAAAGTAAAAGACACATTTCTCATTTTCAACAATAACTCTGTTGATTTGGATATTTTGAGTATGTCGGCCATCTTCATGTGGCGTAACGTTGGTTCTCAGTTAATGTCTCTCCTGAATTGATATCAACTTCATTTGCTCTACCCAACCATGGGTCATTGTCCAGGCGAAAATCTCTAGCACGAAACTTCACAAACCACCTTTTCTTCTTCTTTTTAATTGTTTTGAAAGTACAGATGTCTCCATTTCCCCACCTCTACTCCCCCTGCCTCCCACCCTTGATCCTACCCCTTTAGCTTTCTCCATGTGTTCTTTATATGTGTTCCTTGATGACCCTTCCACTATTTTCCCCATTATCCCTCTCCCCACTCCCCTCTGGTTACCATCAGTCTGTTCTTTATTTCAATGTCTCTGTTTATTATTTGCTTGCTTGTTTGTTTTGTTGATCAGGCTCTACATATAGGTGAGATCATGTGGTATTTGTCTTTCACTGCCTGGGTAATTTCACTTAGCACAATGCTCTCCAGATCCATCCATGCTGTCTTAAAGGGTAGGAGATCCTTTTTTTTTTTTTTTCTGCTGCTACATAGTATTCCGTTGTGTAAGTATACCACAGTTTTTTGATCCACTCATTTACCGATGGGCACTAGGCTGTTTCTAGCACTTAGCTATTATAAATTGCACTGCTATGAATATTGGGGTACATAGGTTCCTTCTGATTGGTGTTTCAGGATTCTTAGGGTATAATCCCAGCAGTGGAATTTCTGGGTCAAAAGGCGGTTCCATTTTTAGTTTTCTGAGGAAATTCCAGACTGTTTTCCACAGTGGCTGTACCAATCTACATTCCCACCAACATTGCACTAGGGTTCCCTTTTCTCCACAACCTCTCCAACACTTGTTGTTGGTTGATTTATGATGGCCATTCTTACCGGTGTGAAGTGGTATCGCATTGTGGTTTTAATTTGCATATCTCTGATGGCTAGTGATTCAGAGCATCCTTTCATATGTCTGTGGTCCCTCTGTACGTCCTCCTTGGAGAAGTGTCTGTTCAGGGCCTTTGCCCATTTATCAATTGGGTTTTTTTTCTTCCTGGAGTGGAGTCGTGTGAGTTCTTTATATATTTTGGAGATCAAACCCTTGTCTGAGGTATCATTTGCAAAGATGTTTTTCCATATGGTTGGTTCCCTTTTCGTTTTGCTCTTGTTTTCTTTAGCAGTACAGAAGCTTTTTCTTAAGAAGTACCATTTGTTTATTCTTTCCTTTATGTCCCTTGCTCTAGGGGACATATCGGTGAAAATATTGCTTCGTGGACTATCTGAGATTTTCCTGCCTATGTTCTCTTCTAGGGCTTTTATGGTGTCACTACTTATATTTAAGCAAATCACTTTTGACATAATGGATCAGTCACAGTACCTTTTCTATACACTGCACAATTTTTTTTTTTTTTGCATTTCAGTTGTGTTTGTACCTTTCTTGAAGTAATAAAGTATAATATGCCAAAAATGTTGCCTATTTTCTTCCATCTTTAATACTAAAATGGCTATACAAAAATTCACCAATTTTGATGTTTTTTCAAAAATGCATACTCACATGACAGCTGTGACAATACAATCTAACAAAATTGTTTAGAATGAAGTTAAAGGCAACTAAGCACTACTAGAGCCTTTGTATGGAAAAAAACAAACAAACTTTTGGCCAACCCAGTATATATTGCAGTGAAGAGGGGAAAATACAGTTTTAAACAGGGGATTTGTGCCCCTTTCCTCAATTAAGATGAAGTTCCAAAGCAGTTTTCCTCTTTCAAACTAAGGAGAACTTAATTTCTTTTCTCATTTTGGAGATATGTACTTTCATTGGAAGAGTTCCAAGTTACAGAATTCAGACTTTCATATATTGAATACTACTGAATAGACAACACACACATAGAGTTTTGAAATATTTATTTGTATAAGGTCTTTTTTCTCCCTATTTTCAATGCCTGTTAGTTACAACTAGATAAATTTTGATCCTCTAGCAAACTTGCTACATTAAGACTCAGCTTAAAAAAAGCCTCAGCTGAGTAAATGCCAAGTATGTGATAGGCACTTAATGTTTGTTAAATAAATTCTTTGTTACAAATCCTTTCTCCCTCTGTTTGGTATTTTAAGAAATTAGAGTCTATGTGTATACATGGGGAGACCTTGCTAAATTGTGTCTGGCAGGGATGATAGATGTTGGGAAAGTGAGGTATGATCCAGGACGGTACTGTGAATTTAGTCTTTTGAGTCAGAAAGATTTGTATTTGAATCAGACTTACGATTTTTGTTTTTAGTTATGACCTAGTAAACTTAACCTCTCAGAGTCTTTATTCCCTCCTATGTTAGATTTGGATGATACTGTTGACACAGACTTGGCTCTGATGAACATACAAGAATATCTATGACATAGCTTTCTTATTTCTTTTGTGGTTTGTGAATGTAGATGATCAACACATGTATTATTATCATTGGACTTTTTTTTTTCTTACTCCCATCATTTGTCAAGCTTTGCCTAAAGAATCTTTGTAGTCTTTGTTTTTCCCCCTGCTGCCACATTCTTGCATCTAACTCGCATGTTCTCCTTGGCTTGGATTTGCTATTTCCAGTTTTTGCCTACTTGGTTTAATGTGAGGGAAGGGGAAAATGGCAAAGAGCTATGAGCTTCAACTTCAGTTTCTTCTCTCATGCTTGAGTACCATATTTTGTGCACACTACTT
>PVKM010020714.1:0-23168 GCA_004027735.1 Carollia perspicillata
AAAGAGGAACACGTGCCACCTTTTGAATGGCAGCCTCTCCTAAAAACTCATGACAAATGTCCTTAGCAGCAGGCAGGATCAACTCTTCAGCAACAGTAAAGGGCTTCTAAGCTTTAGCAATGCAGTTAGCCACTAAAACTGATGCTCTCAGTGCAGACACATTTAATGAAATGGTGGCCTTCAATAATTGCCTCTGTTCTTCGTGTTCACGTTTTTTTTTTTTCTCTTGAAAAACTTCAAAGACTTGTCTTTAATGCAGGGTTCTTGGTTTCCATGTGGTGAAGCAGTTTTGATGGTTTCACGACTTCAGTGGATAGCCAGTCACCACATATTATACGAAGCAGGCTTGGAGAATGTGAATCACCTGTTGCAATGAACCCGTAATTTAAGTAGGACTCTTGGTATTTTCTTTTAAATGCAACTTTCTTTTTGTTGGCAGTCTTAAAGAGTCTCCTGCTGTCTCACTGGGTCTTTCCCTCTTTCCAAAGAAACTCTCCAGTGATATTTGGTTTTTACTCCTTTTGGCTAGGGTTAGCATGTGGGCTTACCAAAACTGTGACTGAAACAAGTGCAAAGTGCAAGAAAGAGGCGCAGACAGAGGTGGTAAATAAAATAATGGGTGGGCCATGCATGGACTAAAGTAAGTGTCAGAATCTGACTTAAAGCCTGCCACCAGATGCTGCTACACAATTGAACTGCATCAACTCACTTGCCACTATAAAGCCTGCCACTAGATGCAGGTTAATTGTCACTTGCTGCTCACTGATAGGGTTTTCATATGAGTCTGCAAGTGATTGATTTATTATGGTCTCTGTGAAGTCGTACCTCTCTGCTAATGATAATGTGTATTTGCAGCCACCACCCAGGGCTGGCATCACAGCCTGAGCTTCACCTCAGATAGATAATCAGGCATTAAAAGTCTCATAAGGAGCACACAATCTGGATCCCTAGCATGTACAGTTCGCAGTAGGGTTCATGCTCTTATGAAAATCTAATGCTGCAGCGGATCTGACAGCAGGCGGAGCTTTGGTGATAATACGAGGAATGGGGAGTGGCTATAAATACAGAGGAAGCTTTGCTTGCTCACCTGCCACTCACTTCATGTGAGTCCTGGTTCCTAAAAGTACCTGTTCATGGCCCAGGGGTTGGGAGCCACTGATCTAGAAATATCTCATTTCAAGATCCTTAATTTAACTGCAATCTGCAAAAAGCCCTCTTCTAAATAAGGTAATACTCACAGGTTGATGGAATTTTACATGCATATCTTATGGAGGCCAATTTCTGACCTATGATAATTCACTATTTGTTTCTTAGCTTACCAAAACAACCATAGATATAAAAGAAAAGCTAGAAACAGCAAAGTACATTAGAGAGTTGGTGAAAAATTAATGCACAGAAGAAAGGAAATCACAGTAATTCAGAAAGAATCAATAAAGACCATTTGACATAGAATCAATCAGGTTTCTTATTTCATTTTAATAATTCAATTAATTATAGAGAAAATAATACACACAGAACAAAGATGGTTTGACATTAGGAAAATTACTATTCCAACAGTGGATTCCAATACATGAATAGAAAAAGTATTCAAAGATACAAATTTCCCTGAGTGAACTGTATCTGCAGGACAAAACGGTAGTGTATATATACCAGAAAGAACTGGCTCAGAATGATCACCAAAATATCCTGGTTAAACTAAAGGATAAAAAAAGACTATCAGGCATCCAAACAAACAAATAAAAAAAAATCAGTCACTTAAGGGGAAGAGGGTGGGTGTGGGGGATACAGAGTTGGAGGACGGCAAAGGACACTTGTGGAAAAGCCTATATAAACTAGTTATGAAAAAAAACAGACTTTTTTTATACCACTGGCTTTGACCTTGGGAAAGTCAAGGAACCTCCTTTCTGTATCTCAGTTTCCCTATCTATAAACTGAAAGAACTGAGTAAATGTACTTTTAAATCCATTTGGCAGCCTGATAAAGAAAATAAATTTCAAACACTGGGTTTTATAGCCTAATTCTCACCTTCCAATTTTTATTCAGTTACAAACTGGGAAAGAAATTACTCATAATTCTTCCCACTCCCAAATATACCTCATCATATTTTACCTAGCAAACTAGCAAATGTTAAAAAATAAAAAGTAAATACTCAGAGTTAACAAGAATATAATAAAGCTAAGCATCCTCAAACATGATGCAGCTCCTGCCAACTGAGTTCTAAGAAGGTTTTATCAGTTTGGACTTTTGTGTTCAGTGTTTGAGGATTATTATCCTTTCTTTTTAAAACCAATTTTAGAGAGAGAGAAAGACAGAAACATAACTTTGTTATTTCACTTGTTTGAACATTCACTGTTTTTTTATTGTATGTGCCCTACCAGGGATCAACCTGCATACTGGCAGGACACTCCAACCAAGCCACCTAGCTAGGGCCAAGGATACCTTGAAAACTGCCTTAAAATACTCCCCATATATCAAACAAGGAAGTTAGACCAAAAGGTCACTGAACAAAGAAGGAATATTTGCTAGAGGCAATAAGAAGGCATCTGCTGGAGCAAGAGCAGTAGAAGATGAGGTGTGGGACAGAACTGAAGGTTTATAATCTCTAGGAATAATTCTCAACATATGAGCCAAAGAGGCCTTGTAAGTATTTGTTATTACATTTCCAAATCCACACACAAATCAACGTTGGAATGTAACAATAAATGTCATATCCACAAATAAATAAACACACACACAGAGATTGATTCTTAAATGAGATCCTGTTTTAATTAAGTATAATTTTCCTTAAAAGTGGCAGCAACATCAACAAAGAATAAAGCCCTACTGTTTCACCCAATATTTCCCTTTTTCAGGAATATGGTGAAAAAAAATAATCAGAAACTGAGAGAAAATTATTGATTTATGCAGACATTCATTGAAGCACTACATAGTATCAATAAATTGTAACCAACCTAGATGTCTAATAATGAAAGAATCATTGGGAAAATATGACATGTTCATACTGAACAGAACATTAAACAGCCATTAAAATTGCACTTTCAGAGAATTTTTATGGTTATAAGAAAATATTCACGATAGATTACATGAAAAAGCAGGTTACAAACTGCTATATACGAGGTCTGTTCAGAAGGTATCCAGTCATGTAATATAAAAAGGAGACATTTAATCAACAGGATACAAGATACTAGAAACTTTGTATACAGCACAATGCCACCTCAGCCCCCTTGGAGGTAGGCACCTTGGGACCTCACACAGTTTTCCCAATCACCATCAGCTGCCCTGTCATGTTTTCCTGAATCTCATCCACAGTCTGAAATCTTTCCCTTTCAAAGGTGATTTCAATTCTGGGGAAAAGTCAGAAGTCTCAGGGCCCCAAATCTGGGCTATAGTGGGGCTGAGTCACCTGGGTGATTCGATGTTTTGCCAAAAAACTCTGCACAAGATATGATGCATGAGTGGGCACACTGTCATGACGAAGCTGCCAATCCTCAGTTGCCCACAGCTGACACTTTCTGAATTATCTGAATAATTTCTGCAGTGGAATGTTCAAGCTTAATGCAAAATCTGATGCTGGTTCATTGCTCTACTCTCTCAGTCATTTTGGAATGCAACAGCCACACAGTACTAGTATGCCCCCACTGACTAGTACAATCAAGTCATCATCACTGTTCATGCATGCACATTCCAGTCTACTCTCCTAGGTTGCAAGGTTACATCAATGTAGCACAAAGCATTCTTGTTAAATTAACAATGGCTGCACTTCTTCCAGATAGACCTTGTTTACTATATGATCCCAATTTAAAAAAATGGTATACAAACACATCATAAAGCAAATAAGAACTTTCTCTGGACAGTGAGAATACAGGTGAATTTTTATTTTCTTCTTTGTACTTTCCAAATTTTCTACAATTGAGCATGTAAATGTTTTAAAAGATAAATTTTCTTAAAGTTCTAAAAAGATATTCTTTTCACAGAGGTATCATTGTTATAATCTAACATTTCTTCACTATATTCTTAGAAATTCAAGTTGTTTAGGGAACTGTTTAAAGTAAAAATGAGCAAATGTCTACTTCTTAATGATTTATCCTTGTTTCTAAGATTGAGTATCATCAGCATTACAAAAAGATGGATTGAGTACCTCATTCATAGACTGTTTATTCTTCAATTAAGCATGCATTCAGTAAGGGATAGGGGCTGAAGTGGGAGGAGAGAAGGAAAAGTAGTATTTATTAAACACTTTACAATAAGTACAGTGTTAGATATATCATATTCCACTTACTCCCACCAATTCCACAATACAGTTATCATCATCCTTTGTTTCACAGAGAATATTTAACTCTAAGTCTACTTCTCCACTAACTTCTTAAGCAAACTTCTCTAATTAAATAATTGTACAGGAATTATTAAATACAGTATCCACAAGGAGATAAGACATGTCTGCATTTTCCAAAAATTTTCATAGAGTAAGAGCTCAAAATTTCTTGGGAGAAGGAAGGAAAAAAGGAAGGAAGGGAGGGAATAAAGGAAGGAAGGAAGGAAGGAAGGAAGGAAGGAAGGAAGGAAGGAAGGAAGGAAGGAAGGAGGAAGGAAGGAAATAAACTCAAATACTGTCTCTTCTATGACCTTTCCTGACCATTCAAAACTACAATGATTATTCCTCCTTCTGGAGTCACATTGACTGTCTCCAGTTGTGCTGTCCAATAGAATAGCCACTATTACATGAGGCTAATTGAACACTTGAAAATCGTTACATCTGGATTGAGATATGCTGTAATATATAACAGATTTTTAACACAATATAAAAATGGCATAATGATAATAATGTCAAGTTTCTTACTTCATTTTAATAATCATAATTCAGACTTGAGCATGTTCCATTGAAAAAGAACATGGAAAAGGCATGACAGTCTCTTCAAAAAAATGCATTAGAGCAACTGGACATCTACATGCAAACAAATATAGAAACTGAGCTTGTATCTTTTGCAAAAATTACTTCAAAATGGATCAGAGACCTAAAGTAAAATGCAAAACTATGAAACTTCTAAAAGATAACAGGAGAAAATTTAGGTGAATTGAGTTTGGTAACGACTTTTTTAGGTACAACACCAAATCACAATCCATGAAAGAAAAGTTGATTAAGTTGGAATTTGTTAAAATTTAAAACTTCTGCTCTGCAAAAAGACACTGTTAAGAGACTGAAAAGACAAGCCACACAACTGGGAGAAAATATTTGCAAAACACGATACCTCATAAATAAATGACTTGTATCCAAAATATACAAAGAACTCTTAAGACTCAACAATAAGAAAACAAACAACCTCATTTAAAACAGGCAAAAGACTTGGGCAACTCACCAAAGAATATATACAGATGGCAAATAAGCATATGAAAAGATGCTCAACATCATACGTCATTAGGCTAACTGCTCATTAAAACAATGATACTGCTATAAACCTACTAAGATGGCTAAAATCCAAAACAATGACAACACTAAAGGCTGGTGAGGATGTGCAGCAACAGGAACTCTCCCTAAATTGCTGGTGGGAACGCAAAATTGTGCGGCCACTTTGAATGACAACTTGGCAGTTTCCTATAAAACTAAACACACTCTAACCATACAATCCAGCAATTGCACTTATGGATATTTACCCAAATGAGTTAAAGACATGTCCAGCCAAAAACATGCACACAAATGTTTACAGTAGCTTCACTGACAGTTGCCAAAATGTGGAAGCAGCCCAGATGACCTTTAATAGGTGAAAGGATAAAACAAAACTTGGTATATTCATACAATGGAATAATATTCAGCAATATAAAACAAATGAACTATCAAGCCACAAAAAGACATGGTAGAACCTTATGTGCATATTGGTAAGTCAAAGAAGGAAGTCTAGAAAAAGGCTTTACAAACTGAATGATTACAATTAGAGGACACTGTGGAAAAAATAAAAATATATAGAGAGATATGTAGTAAAAATACTAGTGGTTGCCAGGGATAGGAGGGGTGTAAGAATGAATAGGTGGGGCACAGAGAATTTTTAGGGCAGTAAAACTATTCTGTATGATATTATAATGATGGATACATAACATTTGTCAAAAGCCACAGAATTCTCCAACACAAAGAATGGGCTTTAATACCGATTATGAATAATAAACAAGGGATTTTAATTAATAGCAATGTATCAACATTGATTCATAAAGTGTACCACACAATGCAAGAGGGACCATGTGAAAATTCTCTGTACTTTCTGTTCAATTTTTCTGTCACCCATACAACTACTTTAAGAAATAAGTGCATTCAGTTAATAGAAAACAAAGGCATTATAGCACAATTGTTCTAGGCCAACTGAGTGTGATTGCTTGGAAAGTTTATTCATTATTAAAAATATGTGGGAACAGAATGGTTCAAGTTTTTATTTTGCTTTTCTTTTGTTAGCTTATTATACATGTCTGGTACCTAACCCAAATCTAATAAAAATAAAAACCTCTAGAAGTAGGACACTAACATGTATATGTTTATAAAAGTTCCCAAGTGAACATGCTTTATGCTTTACTGTCAACATGAAGCAAAAGAGCAGGAATCGTGAGTTAAACAGACTGATCTGATTGCTGCTCTGTATTAAACTAGCACATATACAGCATAACTTCTTTGCACTCAGTTTCCTCAAATGTAAAATGAGAGGGTTAAACTTGACAGATAAGAGCATGAACCACAGGAACAATTATAAAGGACATATGGACAACAACAAATGGGGGGTAGAAATGGGGGAAGGAAGTGGGGAGAGGTGGGGGGAAAAGGCAGAAAACTGTACTTGAAAAACAATTAAAAAATTAATCCTGCTCCAAAAAAAAAGAGCATGAACCAAATACCAACGTCACTTTCAACTCAAAATTTCTTTCTCAACTATACAAATGTAAGTTTGAACTAAAATATATTCTAAACCACAAATTCCTTTCCTTATCTTAAACCTAATCAAGATAGACAGAATTTTCATTGTTTTAACTAAGGTGATACAAATAACAGCTATGCTGTCTTACCTGATCAAATAAACTAATGCTTTTTCTATCACAATTCTATCCCCACAATAACAAGAGCATTTAGTCTTTTGCAACTCTTTTGAAGTATTCAAAAAGATCATCAAGTGTGTAGGTAAGTTAAGAATCTGAGATAACTCTAGGAAATCAGATACACTCAAGAAGGCAATCAAATAGATAAGCTGCCATTATCTCTTACTGGTAGCAAATTTCCCATTATTTCCTAACATTCACGTGAGCAAAGACCAGCACGTGCTAAATCCAATGCCAGCCCAGTTCAATTTGCATGCCTTGAAATTGGTCTAAAGATCATGCTGAATGTCAAAAATCTCATCCTAAAAAACTAAAATTTATCATTTATCCTCAGGACCTAGTACATAAAAGAGCACCCATATACCATATAACATTGTATGTAACAGACAAGTATTTTTCAATTTACAGTTATCAAAGAGTTGCTGAGCATTTATTATGTGTCAGGAAGTATGCTAAACGGACTAGAACAGTGAGTAAAACCAAGTCCCTATGCTTCTGAATTTCCACTCTAGTAGGGAAGACAAGCTAATATATGCCACATGGTAATAATGCTATTTTAAAAAATTAAGCAAGATAATGGGACAGAGTAATTACTGACTGGGAGGAGCCACAACAGAGCCCTCTGAAATAATGAAAATGTTCTATATTAGCTTGATCTTAGTGGTAGTGTATTCATTAAGCTGTACTCTTAGGCTTCATGCAATCTGCTGTATATAAATTGTATCTCTAAGAGTTATTTTAATCTTGCTAAAAGACCAACCCCTGCGCCCTATGTTCTCTTGCAGCATTATATACAATAGCCAACATACGGAAGCAACCCTAGTGCCTATCAATAGAAAAGTGGATAACAAAGCTGAGGTACATATATACAAAGGAATATTACTCAGTCTTAAAAAGAATGCAATCTTACCATTTGCAACAGCATGGATGAACCACAAATGGTAAGAGTATTATGTTCAGTGAAAGACAAATACCATATGATTTCACTTTTATGTGGAATCTAAAGAACAATATAAATGAACAAACAAAACTGAAACAGACTCATAGACAGAGAAAGCAGACTGACTGGTGGTTGCCAGAGGGAAGGGGGTCGGGGGACTGGGTGAAAGAGGTGAAGGGATTAAGAAGTACAAGCTGGCAGTTACGAAACAGTCCCAGGGATGCAGAGTACAGCATAGGGAATATAGTTAACGATACAGTAATTATTCTACTACTACTAATAATGAATAATATTGCAGTAACACTACTACTACTAATAAGTAATATTGTAATAATATTGTATGGTGCCAGATAGGTACGGGAAACATCAGAAGGAACTTTGTAAAGTACATGATTATCTAACCGCTATGCTCACACCTGAAAGCATACAAAATAACATTGAAAGTAAACAGTAATTGAAAAATTTTAACAATAAACAAAAGCAAAAAGATTTTTTAAAAAAATAGAAGACCAACCCCACCCAATGATAATTTCTTCTTGATTACCACAATTATTAATATACTTCCAGGTTTAGGGACTAAATCCTCAAAGATATATAGAATTATACTTCCTGCAATCACATACATGATTTTAATTTTCATTATATATATCTAACTTTACAATTGTAATATGTTTACCTTTATTACCCCACAGTTCTACTCTTCAAGTTAATTATTTAATAAGCACCTACTGCATATACACGAGGCAAAAAAAAAACCAAGTCTTGCCTCTAATGGCAGTAAAAGATAAAATCATAATGGTTCTAAAAAGGAGTTGTATAACTAATTATGTATGATAAATATATAAATATAAAATGGAACATATGTCTTTAAAAACTATATTTAAAATGCTTCCTTTCCCCAGTGACCCAAAATCCCAGAGTTTCTGTTTTAGAAAAGAATGAAATGAATGCACGAACTCTGCACTCACATTTCATGATCCATTGAGAGAAAAATCCAGCATAGTGACCAAAAGCCCATCACCCCACCACACCCACCCCTGCAAGGAAGAAGAAACACCCTACAGAAAATAATCAGACAAAATAATATGAGAGCGAGAAGGGCAGTCTCAGTGGAGTGCTAAGCGTTACTATAGCTAAATTAAACTACAGGCTACAATCTTTGTAAGGAGGAAGAAATTAGTAGGCCAAACACTGAAAATGTCTAATAGGATTTAGATACTCTAGGCCAGGGGTGTCAAACTCATTTTCACTGGGGGACACATCAGTTTCAAGGTTACCTTCAAAGGGCCAGATGTAATTTTAGGACTGTATAAATGTAACTACTCCTTAACAGTTAAGCTGCCGCTGGGTAGAAATAAGCTGTGGGGCTGTACAAAACAAGGTGGAGGGCCAGATTCAGCCCTCAGGCCTTGTGTTTGCCACCTATGCTCTAGGCAGAAAGAAAATAAAACAGATGCACAGTGGTTAAAAACAAATGACAGCCCAGGACAGGTAAAACCATAGGGACACCAAGACAATTGGTGGTTGCCAAGGGCTTCAGGGAGGGGAAAATGGGGAGTGACAGCTGATGTGTTTAGAATTTTTTCTTTTAAGGTGATAAAAACATTTTGGAACTTGATAAATATTTGGCTGCACATTGTGAATGTAAACATGCTTCTGAATTGTACAGTGTAAAGTGGTTAATTTTTTGTTAAGTCAATTTCATCTCAATTTTTAAACACACTAACCTCATACAAAAAAGTGAATAAAGACTCTCTCAGATCCTGCCCTCCAAGTACTGCCCTGGGTTAAATTACAGGTTATCCACTAATTGTGATACTAAGCCTGCAATATTCATGAGTCTCACCAGGTAACATTAATTTCCTGCCCTAAAATAGCTAGCCTACAATTCCTACCCTCCTATTCTCTCTTTCTCTCTCTTGCCCTCGCCCTCTCTCTCTCCTTCTCTCTCTCTCCCCATAAATAAAATACCCCATACTAATTCTAGGTCATTTTCTACGTCTCTCTCATTTTTAAATATTTTTTAGCATACAATCCAAAAATAAAGGGATAACAGAACCACCTCAAAAAATACCGTGTTTTCAAAAACCTCTAAGAAAAACCTTCCCTAAATGGCTGTAACAACCAATCAATCTACCTCAGGTAATAAATCTTCTTGCTTATACAGGGTGGAGCAAAAGTAGGTTTACAGTTGTTCATATGGAAAAATAATATAGTAATTAACAAATAATACAAGAATAAACTGTTTCAAATACTCACAAATGTAAACATACTTTTGCCCCACCCTGTATATGCTACAAGTTCTCACTACCCTCCCAGACACATAGAATCTACAGTGTGACTATTTTAATCTATTTGCTTTTCAAATATAGTAACACTTCTCTAATCAAGAAGACCTCTAGAAACAGCAAGCTTAGAAAATCAAAACCCTGGAGACAGACAGAAAATAATTATTAACAGCTAACCTGTATTGGAATCTACTTACTCTGTGCCAAGCTGGGTTTTTCACGCATTACATCATTTAACCTCCATAATGACCCTGGGAGGTAAGTATTATTATAATCATTTTAAAGATGAAGAAAGCCAAGTTCTAAAGGTAAGTAATTTATTCAGGTTCAGAGTTAGTAATTGTTGGAACTGAGATTCTAAAGCAATCTGACTTATACAGAGCTCTGCATTCCTTAAGAGAAACTAGTAAAAAACCATATACATCACAGACCAAACTCTATGGAAGCAATCCCCCAGATCTTCCTTACAATCTACAGTACCGATTAAAATCATCAATATCATTCACAGCACAAGTCTAACAATGTTCGTATGGATTTCCCCATTCACAGTTACTCAGGAGTGGCACATTTGTAGGAACGGGTGGTAATACTGCTAGGACCAACCACACTAAAAAGTTGGGGGGATGAGAGGGAAGACACATGCACACACAAGGAAAAGATTAAAATGATTATTAAAAAGCTACTACATAATCATATTAAATAGCCCTCAGCTGTTATATTTTAGAATGCAGCTGTTTCTATATCCTTCAGTAGAACACAGTAACTAACATTCATGACAATGGAATTGCAGCAGGTCCTCCAATGACATAATTTTGTTATAACATTAATGAGATGCCATAGGAACTTAAAAGTTGTTAATATCAATTGTCCTAGGGTAAAATCGGTTTCCTTATACATAATTTTGCTTAAAATAGTAGAACCTATCAACAACATTAAGTGAGAACTTACTGTATCATAAAATGGTACCAAAAATCATATTCAGCATTATCTAAAATATAGATTTTAGGACAATTCTTACAGAAAGTTTGAAATCATTTTTCTAGAAAGTTTAAGATGATAGTATTTCCCCATCTCTCAGGTATTTCCCCATCTCTTATTTCAATCTCTTATTCTCTCCTCTCTTTCTCCTTAGAACATAAACATTTTCAAATCCATATGTTTTTGTCCACTTCTAACTTGCACTCCCTTAACGGGTAAGCTTCTCAAGGAGTAGACAACACTTAATATCTTCCGCTTCCTCATCTCTATCCTCTCTGCTATAGCTTCTGTATTCAGTTTCCCAGCTGAGCTGTTCTTGCTAAAATCATCAATGCCTCCCTATTCCTAAATCTAATGAAGAATTTGCAGGTCTTACTTGTCCTTTTAAGCAGGATTAATATTTCAGATCTCTTTCTTCCCTTCCCTCCTCATCTTTTAAATTCTGGTCAGTTGCCTTCTACACTGCCACTCTTCCGTTTTCCCTCTTCTTACTATTTTTTACTGTACTCATTTTCCTCTGCCTGTCCCATCAAATGTTGGAGGGTCCCTTGGCCACCTTCCCTTCTGTTAAGAATTTTCAAAATATGACCTTAACCTCTATTAAACCATGCTATATGCCAGCCCTCTAACTCTCTAGTCCACGTAACTACCCTTGGCAACTTTCCAGTGCCTCCCAGACATCTCCACGGGCATATTTCCAGGCTCCTCAACCTCACAGCATGGCCACAGCTGAACTGATATTGGAAAACCAAAGGACAGAGCCTTGGAAAGTGTAGATGTACAGAAGTTTTATTTTGTTAGGAGTGGGGAAAATTCCCTATTTTAGTAAAAATCATTATTCACTCAGTCTTTCTAGCCAAATAGCTGGGTCATTCCTGACTCCTTCCTCTGCTTGACCCAAACAGCCAAATAAATCATGAAATACCAAAAGAAGATTGTAAAACCTTAATCTTTTCAAATCCCCCTCTTCTCTTTACTCTCCCATCACTTCTCAGTAATAGCTTGTTTAGGCTTTCCCACAATATTTGTAATTGTTTGTGGCTATAATACTTATCACATAACATGTATATTTCTCCATTAACCTGCAAACTTAGTGACAGGAAACCGTGTCTTGTTCTTTTTATCCAATGTACCTAGGAACACATAAAAAGTAATAAACATTAAGTCTGGTGAATGAGTGATTCCAAGAAGCTAAGTAAAACCTCAAAAGATGTACAATTTATTAACAGTAGAGTAGGAATGTATGTGTAGTTTAACTTGCCAGCATTTTTTCAATACTAAAGTGCCATCATAGTACCCAAATAATAGCATATCAGTAGCACACTGCATATTCGAAGTAACAAAATATTCTTTTCTTTCTTACGTTTCTATGTACATTTTAAATTTTCTACAATGATCACTTTCATAATTGGTGAGGAAACAATATTTTTTAGAACAAAATGCCACAATCAACATTAATGAAAATTATTTTGTTTTCAGGAAAATATGTTGTGAAATTGGAAGGTAGGGTGGATGCATCAGGAATCTAAGAGAATATACAGAAAAAGGGATACTGCCTTCAATGAACAGTTAGGCTCACTCAGTAGCTGTATTTAGGTGTAGAGTTTTTATCCCTGTCAATGATTTACATGAAAATAGATCTTTCAACAAAAGACAATGGCTAATAATAAGGGGGAGATTTTGAAAATTAATACTCAAATTCATTTTCCAGATTTAAGTTCAGTCGTAAAAATATAAGAGGAAAATAAAAGTGAATATTTCTATCAACAGTTCTCAAAGTGTAGTCTGAACCTCTGAACCCTTCTAGGAGGCCCAGGAGGCCAAAATTATTTTCATAACAATAATAAGATAATATTTTCTTTTCCATTCCCATTCTCTGAAATACAAAATAGAGTTTTCCAAAGGCAAACATGTCCTGTGATAAATATCCCAAGAGTTTAGCCCTGGCTGGTGGTGTTGGTGTTGCTGGCCCAACAACCAAAGAGTCGCAGGTTCGACTGATTCCCAGTGAGGACACATGCCTGGATTGCAGGGCAGGTCCCCGTTGGGGGCCTGCAAGAGGTAACCACACACTGATGTATTTCTTCCTCTCTTTCTCCTTCCCTTCCCTTCTCTCTAAAAATAAGTAAATAAAATCTTTAAAAATATATCGCAGGAGTTTAAATGCAGAGGCAGATATGAGAATCCAGCTATCTTCTATTAAGCCAAAGACATCTGCAAAAATGTAAAAATTCTCATGAATCTTTTTATTCGGGAAAATATGACTTTTTCATTAAAAATGTTGTTCATATTAACATGTAAAGGACTTTTTATTGTAAAGGACTTATTGCTTATTAATAAATTAATAAATATTTATAAATTTCCCAGTTTTAATTTCTAATGTGGCAAATGTCTACACATGTAACCCACAGGAAAAAGATATTTTTGGGGTCCTCGATAGTTATTAAGACTACAAAGAGGTCCTGAGATCAAAAGTTCAAGGACTGCCGATTTATATAGTTTAAGGAGGGGCAACCTTCTCTAAGCATTACTCCAAAAGAAGAAGACCAACCAACAAATATGCTGACATAAATATTTTAAACTTCTATACATCCAAAAATAAACACAAGCAAAATACAAGAAAAACTGACAAATTGGGGAAAATTACAAAATACAACAATGGGTTCATAGTATTTACATATGAAGAAGTCTTAAATGTCACTAAGGAAAAGACAAATACCCTCCAGTAGGAATGGAGACAAAAACTAATGGGAAAACAGTATAATACACAAAGACCAATATACATGTAGGAAAATAACCCTCAAACTTATCAGTAATCACAGCAATGAAAATTAAAACTGATTAAATCAGCAACGTGTTTTAAAATTATGCCAAATTAAGTAAGAATGCAGGGAAACAAGTGTCCATATAAATTACTGTCAGAAACATAAACACTGGTAGTTACGACCTATCTGGAAGGCAATCCAGAAACATGGATCAGAAATCTTAAAAGCATACCTACTCCTCAACCTCCAATTTTTTTATAATGGGATAAAAACATAAACAAAGTCTGCTACAATATTCATTGAAGCATTATTTATAATTGCAAAAGAGAAACTAGAAACAATGTCCATTGACAAGGAGATGACTGGATATATTATAGCATCCCATAGTGTAGATTACTTATTATCAGATGATTTAAACTTCTGTATGGAAAGGTATCATTGATATATTAGGCTACACAAAGGTTGTTAAAATTTTACATGTTCCATCTCAGTAAAAGACAATACATCTATGTGCAAAGAACTAGCAT
Source organism: Carollia perspicillata (assembly GCA_004027735.1). NCBI lineage: Eukaryota > Metazoa > Chordata > Mammalia > Chiroptera > Phyllostomidae > Carollia > Carollia perspicillata. Next base: position 14,567 of record PVKM010020714.1, read on the forward strand.
GTGCCAGGAATTTTAGGTATATGCCTAGCATTTTGTATGCCTTACCGCTTTTAATTTTCAAAACTCTATGATGTAGGATGCCCTCTCTAAACTTCCGTTCTCTCATCTGCAAAAGTGAAATGAGTAATTGGCCCCGAAGCCATGAAAACCTCAACTTACAAAACTATTACATATTGGAGGTCAAAGTTGACTCTAGGTCTCAAACTATATTTTGTTACATATCACCTGTACCCCAAAAGGTTAACAATGACTCAATATGACTATTTCCCCTCCACAGCTACCTTTCTTCTTCCTTTCCCCCCCTTAATTTTATATTTCTTTCTATAATAAATAGATTTTACTTTTTTAATTTAAAAAGAACACTCTTATTTTTGAAATGCTCTAATTCAAAAACCTAAGAGATTCAATTTGTGGAGAACAATTTCACCACGTAACTTTCGAAATCAGTGCATCTTGTTACTTAACATTAGCTACAGGCCAATTAAAAACAAACAATATCAACTTCTTTTGGGAAGTTTTACAGAAAGTTTATGGACTTTAGCACCAACAGACCTGGTTGAAAAATACAATAAAAAATAAGTTAATTTTAAAAAATTAAATAATAAAATAAAATAAATTAAAATCCACAATAAGCTGTGAATCTTAAGCAAATTATTTAACCTCTCTGAAACTCGACTTGCTTGTAAAATACTGATAATAATTCCTATCTTGTGGGACTGTTACAAAGACTGTGTTAAAAAGGCCCTGGCTGGTGTGGCTCAGCAGACTGAGCACTGGCCTGTGATCCACAGGGTCCCTGGTTTGACTCCCAGTCAGGACACATGCCTAGGGTGCAGGCCAGGTCCTCTGGAGGGGACATGCAAGAGAAACACATTGATGTTTCTCTCTCTCTCTTTCTCTCACTCTTCCCCTCTGTCTAAAAATAAATAAATTTAATAATCTTTTTTAAAAAGGACTATGTTAAAAAGAATAAAGCAGATAGCTTTTCCAGTTCCAGCCAAGATGGAGGTATAGATAGATGTTTCACCTCCTCACACAACCAAAAACTGGAAACAACCCATTTAAACGCCAAAACCAACCAAAACTGCCAGAAAATCGAACTGCATGGAAGTCTGATAACCAAGGAGTTAAAAAAGAAACATTCATCCAGACTGGTAGGAGGGGCTGAGACAGGCAGACAGAGCGGAGAGGACCCCCGCAAGGCAGCATCTGGCAGACCAGGCAATCCCACACTCACTTGTGGATAAACTAGGAGGAACAACTGGGGAGCGAGACATATCATGCAACCCAAGGTTCCAGCATGGGAAAAGAAAGCCTCAAAACCTCTGGCTGTAAAAACCTGCAGGGGTTGTGGAGGCGGGAGAAACTGCCAGTCTCTTGAAAGCAAGGCGAGAGCCAAGCAAGCAGCATTGTTTCCTCTCTTACCCTTCCCCCACATACACAACCACAATGCAGCAAACTGGGTTGCCCCACCCTCACGAACACCTAAGGCTCTGCCCCTCACAAGGTAACAGATACACCAAGACACAGAAATGTGACCTAAATGAAAGGACAGATCAAAACTCCAGAAAAGAACTAAGCAACGAGGAGACAGACAACCTATCAGGTGCAGAGTGTAAAACACTGGTAATCAAGATGCTCACAGAAATGACTGAGTATGGATGCAAAATAAAGGAAGAAGTGAAGGCTATACAAAGTGAAATAAAGAAAAATATACAGGGAACCATCAGTGAAGGGAAGGAAACCGAGACTCAAATCAACAATTTGGAACAGAAGGAAGAAATAAATATTCAACTGGAACAGAACGAAGACACAAGAATTCAAAAAAAATGAGGAGACACTTAGGAACCTCTGGGACAATTCTAAACATACCAACATCTGAATTATAGGAGTGACGGAAAGAGGAGAAGAGGAGCAAGAAATTAAAAGCTTATTTTAAAAAATAATGAAAAAAACTTCCCCAATCTGGCAAAGAAAATAGACATAGAAGTACAGGAAACTCAGAGTCCCAAACAAGTTGGATCCAAAAAGGCACACACCAAAACACATCAAATTACCCAAGATTAAAGGTAAGAAGAGCATCTTAAAAGCAGCAAGAGAAAAGGAGAGTTACTTACAAAGGAGTTCCCATAAGACTAACACCTGATTTCTCAAAAGAAACCTTGCAAGCAAGAAGGGGCTGGAAAGAAGTATTCAGGGTCATGAAAGGAAAGGACTTAAAATCCAAGAATACACTATCCAGCAAAGCTATCATTTAGAATGGAAGGGCAGATGAAGTGCTTCCCAGATAATGTCAGTTTAAAGGAGGTCATCATGATCAAGCCCTTATTATATGAAAGGTTAAGCGACTTGTCTAAGAAAAAGATGATGATCAAAAATATGAACAGTAAAATGACAACAAACTCACAACTATCAACAACTGAACCTAAAAACACAAACAAAAACACTAGAACTGGAACAGAATCAGAGATATGGAAATCACACGGAGGATTATCGGGGGGAGAGGGAGGAGAGAGAATGGGGGAAAGGTACAGAGAATAAAAAGTATAAATGGTAGGTACAAAATAGACAGGGGGAAGGTAAGAATAGTATAGGAAATGAGAAGCCAAAGAACTTATATGTACGACCCATGGAAATGGACTAAGGGGGAAGGAATGCTAGAGGGAGTGGTGTGCAGTGCAGAGGGGGATAAGGGGACATAAAAATAGGACAACTGTGATAGCATAATCAATAAAACATACTTAAAAAAAAAGAAGTACAAACTTCCAACATATAAAATAAGTCATGGAGATGTAATGTACAGCATGGCAACTATCATCAATAATATGTATTACATATCTGAAAATTCCCAAGAGAGTAAATCTTAAAAGTTCTCATCACAAGAATAAAAACTATAACTGTTTTTTATTTATAACTATAAATAAAAACTGTATGTTGGCAGATATATAATTTCAAAGCATAATACAAATTATCATGTTGTATACCTGAAAGTAATATAACATTATATGTCAATTTTACCTCCATTTTTTTTAATGGCACGTGGTGACAATTTTTCCTCAAATAAACGTTTAAGAAGTTTTTGAGGCTCTCCTCATGATCTCCCTACACACGTCCATTAAACGCGCGCGCGCACACACACACACACACACACACACACACACGAGGCTACAGAGGGTAACAAACAACCTACACTGAAACCTTTATTATTTTTATTACTACCAATAATAATAGCCCTGGTCTGTGTGGTTTAGTTGGGTGTCATCCGTAGAGTGAAAGGTTACCAGTTCGATATCTAGTCAGGGTACATTCCTGGGTTGCAGGTTCAGTCTCAGTCAGGGGCCGTGTACAGGAGACAACCGATAGATGTTTCTCTCCCTCTCTTTTTCCCTCCTTCCCCCTCTCTAAAAATAAACTTTAAAATCTAAAAATAATAGTAATAATAATAATGACAGCTAAAATTATGTGCCAGATACCGTGCCAAGCACCTTACATGCTTAATTACCTCCTTTAAGCTTTACAATCACCCAGAAAGGTTAAGTATTATTATCACCACTTCCAGATTATGAAATTGCAGCTATAAAAAATTAGTAACTTGTCTAAGTTCACAATACCTCATCAAAGAGACTGGTTCTGGCCTTATGATGTCAAAAATAGATATAAAGCTATACATACCTAAAGATATATCAAATCTCACTCAAAAAACACTTTTATTTACAGAGTATTTTCTGAAACTTTCCTTTCTAGAAAATAGAGTTAATCTATGCAAAGCAATAGATGAGGAACATGTGTCAACCAGTCAATTTATTATCCTTTCCTTTTCCCTAAATAGGGCAGCTTAGTCTCTTCCCCAAATTGACTGCTAAATTACTGTTTCTAACAAGTAAAACCCAAATAGGCAATTCATTAGAATCACATGGTAGGATGGTAAGGTCAAAAGAGCAAAGATTTAAGAATCAGAGAAGATAGGGATCCATTCCCGGTTCTGCCTTGTTACTAGTTTTGTTTTTTACCCTCCAGAACGGCATCGGGTTCCTTGTCTGTAAAAAGGACACACCACTTAGGCTCTGTGGAATAACGTTTTTTAAATGCTGGGTCCCTCCCCTTCTATTCTAAAATAAAAGCAAGGTCCAAATATCTAAGGCAGAGCTTCCAACGTGTGATCCAACGAAAACTAATCTTTCAAAAGATCCTATAAGCACCATTTCCTAAACTTCATTGACTGTAGAATATTTATTACAGCTTAACAATGTTTAGAAAACACTGACCAAAGTACTTTCATACAGGTTAAAAAAAACAAAAACACTTTGCTTCAGATTCTATGACAGCTCTTTCGGCTCTTCGGTGTTCATTCTAATCCACTCTCTAGTTCTTGCCTTCATTCTGTACAACTGAGCTGGCAAACCAGTGTGCCTGCTAGATATAAGGATATTCCATTTATTGAATATTGTACATTAAAATCAGGCATCCTCCTATAAATACGGTCTGAAAAACTCAACTGCATGAAAAACAGAGCTTATTATCTCAAAATTAACAGAAAAACTGTTTTTCCGGTTACAGAGTAGAGGAGCCTGGGAAGAATAAGTTCATGTTTCAGTTTTCATTTACTAGAATTGCATTAAACAAACCAATTATTACAAAGAAAATGTGTACCTAGACTCATCTTCAAAAAATAAATCAGGGCAGAGGTTAGGAGCCAATTATACTGTATGCGAACTTTGTACTATCACAGAATTTTACACAAAATCTGACATTTAAAGCATTAATCAATTAAGAAAAGTTCCTCAGTGAATACAAAAAATTTTCTCCAAATCATGAGAATTATAAATCAATCTTTGAAGTAAATATTTAACTACTTTCAAAAATTACAAAAATACTTCTTAAAAAGAAAAACATGGTTATGAACTGATGTATTAAAAGTTGGTCTCTACAGTCAGGATTTAACCTTTTAAGTTTCTGATTTATTTTTCAACATTTAACATTTTTTAAATGACAACTAAATAAAGAGGACCTTCATACGTAATAACATAAAGCAATAACAAAAAATACTGAGACAAGAGTTAACAATAAAGATGGAAGCTGAGGAGTCTAACACTTGCCTTAAATCTGGGCTCAAAATTGATACCTTCAAGTTACCAGAGGTAGCAAGGCTCCATTTTTGTATAATCTTTCACATTCTCCTTAGGACAGTAAAGTAGTTAAGAGTAAGAGCCCTAGCCTAAATTACCTGGGTGTACCCATTAAAACCACAAACTTTTAAATTTAATTTTATATTTATTTTAGAGAGCAGGGTAGGGAGGAAGACAGAGAGGGAGAGAAACATCAATGTGTGGTTGCCACTCAAGCCTCCCCCTACCGGGGATCTGGCCTGCAACCCAGGCATGTGTGTGACTGGGAATTGAACCAGCAACCCTCTGGTTTGCAGGCCAGCACTCAATCCACTGAGCCACACCAGCCAGGGCCACGAACTTTTTTCTAATTAACTTCCGCAACCCTTACTCCTATGGTCTACAACATAAGTTTTAACCTTTTCCCTACAACTTGAGAAAATTGCACAGGGTTTGGGTCTCAGGTCCAAGGTCTGTCCGGAAGGTATCCAGCCATGTAATATCAAAAATGGAGACATCTACTGAAGATACAAGAAATAGGAAACATTTACATAGGACAATGATACCTCAGTACCCTTCAAGGTAGGCACCTCGGGACTTCACACAGTTCTCCCAATCACAATCAGCTGCCTGTCATATTTTCCTGAAACTCATCTCTTCCCTTTCAAAGATGATTTTAGTTTTGGGAAAAGCCAGATGTCTCAGGGCACCAAATCTGTGCTGTAGGGGGGCTGAGTCACCTGGGTGATTTGACATTTCTCCAAAAAACTCTGCATGAGACATGATGCATGAGTGGGCATGTTGTCATGATGAAGCTGCCAATCCCCAGTTGCCCACAGCTGCCACCACCTTCTGAATCATGTGAACAGTTTCCTCTGAGGAAAGTTCAAGCTAACACAAAATTTGATACAGATCGTTGATCTACTCACTAAGTCATTTTGAATACAATGGCCACACAGTACATATGCTCACTCAATGGCTCTACCACCCCCACTGACTAGTAACAGTGAAGTTGTCATTTTTCACACATACACATTCTAGTCCACTCTCCTTGGCTGCCAGTTTACATTGATGTCATGCAAACATTTTCATTATATTAACAATGGCTGGACTTTTTCCAGACAGACCTCAAATATGTGAGAAACAAAAAGATGCCACCTTTTATTTAAATTGGGACATAGAGTAAAGCCCCATTTTTAAACAATATCTTACTTCTAAATACATATAAATGGCTGACAAGCTGTGCAATTTATACTGATGTCATATACACTTGACCCTTGGACGACGGGAGGTTAAGGGCACCAATCCTGTGCAGTAGAGAAATCTGCCTGTAATTTTTGACTCCCCCAAAACTTAACTACATTTGTCTCTCAGTATTGAGGGTGATTAGTTCCAGTTACTCCCAGCGAATACCAAAATCCACAGATGCTCAAGACACTTATATAAAATGGTACTGAACAATGCATACAGTCAGCTCTCTGTACCCACAAGTTCCCAGATGAAGATCAAAAATAGTTTTCGATCCATGATTGGTTGCAGCATGGATGTGAGAGCCAAAGACATGAAGGAAATGCTGGATTTGAAAATCAGAAATATTAGGAAATGCTGACTGTGTATTTATTGAGATAAAATCTATGTATAAGTGGACCCATGCAGTTCAAACTCCTGTTATTCAAGGGTCAACTATATAAGAATATTCTGCCTCTGGGATCTTTGTTTTCAGGACCCCCAAAATTGGCCCACCTGCTCCTCTATTAGAAATCATGACACACACACTCTTTGTTTCTTACTGGAGGATTTCTTACAGGAATGTTTCTTACAGGAATGAATCCTGGAGGATTCATTCTCCACTATAGCAGAAATACCTGTCCAGCAGAAGTAATGCTTGCTTAAATGTGGTCGCTAGGGTAATAATACAGGGATAATAATTTATAGTTTTAATTTGAATATTTCACCTAAAATGTCAGATGGTGTGCTTGAGTGTGATACTGTTATGTTACTGAATTATATGCTTGTGATTTTATAATAAAAAGGGGCAATATTTGTACCAGACCTTGTGCAGTACCAGAACATTTCTTCTAACCTTTGAAAATGCACAGCCATTCTTTAATTTTTCAGAAACTGACAGGAGGTAAATACATATATTAACATTAAGGTCTCAAAAGTCTCTCAGTAAAGGTTACCACCAATGTTCAATTGAACTAGAGCAGAACTATGCTTTCTTCTTCAGTAATTCCTATTGGATTTCAAGAAGGGCAGAGCAAGCATTCGCTACTTATGGAGAAAATTAAAATAAATATCTTCTATATCTAAGACGCATGCCCTCAACCAGCCAAACATCTCACAATTGTACTCACAGAAGCAAACACCATGTTTATCAGTAGAAACCAAATTATTATCCTAACAACATGGTTTCCCAAAACCAAATAGACAGCAAAATTAAATAGCTACTTAAGAGGTTGGATTATTTACTAAGAAGACCCATATTGTTTATTAATATTTCTCACTCTCTTGAGAAAGCTCTTAAACTGATACATGCATTTGTACATCAAATAAATGTTATCTTAAGAGATCAGGACTTCCAGCCAAGATGGAGGCGTAGGTGGAAACACTGTACCTCCTTGCACAATCAAGATTAAGGACACCAAATATTTACAAACAATAACACAACCAGAACATAGAAAATTGAACTACGGAAGTCCAACAACCATTCAACGAGGCCAGTAAGAGGGGCGGAGTTCGCAGCTGGCAGAGACAAACGGTGGCAGGAAAACAGTGGCTGCCAGACCCAGGAGCCCCGGGGAGCGTAGGTCCTGTTGAGCTGGCAGACCCCAGACATGGGGAGAAAACGAGCAGAGCACATAGGGCACACAGGGCCGTTGGCCAACAGCGAACAAACATTCGCGTGCAGATAAACTAGGCAAGAGCAGGCAGTGAGACGGACTGCACAGCCCAGGGACCCAGCGACAGGAAATAAAGCCTAAAAACACCAATTGAAAAGGTGCCAGGAGAGGCTCCCAGCCTCGCAGGATCCTGGAGCGTACATAGGCCCGCCCACCTTGGAACCACTGCCAGGGGGCCCAGTTTGTGTGTGAGAGGTAGCAGAGGGTACACAAATCCGAGAGAGTGAGGAACAGGTGCCATTGTCCCCTCTCTGACCCCGCCCCTACAGATAGCGTCACAATCCAGAGACTAGGTTGCCCCGCCCTGGTAAACACCTAAGGCTCCACCACCCATAGGTAACAGTTACCACCTGACCAGAAATGACTCAAACAGAACAGCTCAGAGCCCCACAGCCAATAATTTTACGCGACCAAGAGATAACCAACCTATCAGATGCACAGTTCAAAGTACTGGTGATCAGGATGCTCACAGAATTGGTTGATTTCGGTCACAAATTAGATGAAAAAAATGAAGGCACTGATAAGTGAAATGAAGGAAAATGCACAGGAAACCAATAGTGACAGGAAGAAAACTGGGACTCAAATCAATGGAGT
>PVKM010020715.1:0-23170 GCA_004027735.1 Carollia perspicillata
GTAAGTACAAGGTGGGGCAAAGAGCCCAGGAAGGAGCCAATCGTTCTGGATGTGGGGATTAGAGAGGGTTTCCCAGAGGAGGTGACCTTGAACTGGGGCCTGAAGGATGAGTTAGAATCAACAGTGGACTGAGCACCAGCCTGAGAGCTGAGGGGTTGCTGGTTTGATTCCCAGTCAGGACACATGTCCGGGTTGCGGGCCAGGTCCCCAGTCGGGGACTCGAGAGAGGTAGTGGACTGATGTAGCTCTCACACATTGATGTTTCTTTCTTTCTCTCTCCCCCTCCCTTCCCCTGTCTCTAGAAATAAAATAAATAAATACTAATTAAAAAAAAAAGAATCAACAAGCAGGCAAGGGAGGCACCAGAAACAGTCTTCTAAAACCAAACCTAACTTTTAAAAGCATCTGGTTGCTTTTGGAATAAATCGCCCGAGCACAAGCTTCTCCACAATCCAGCCCCTCACCCCTTCATCAGCCCCACCCTCTCAGTTCCACACCTCCACTCACGTGTCTGAGCACAACTGAACTTCACACACACACACACACACACACACACACACACTTGCTCACACAGCATGCCATTACTTGTTGCCAGGCCTTTGCTCATGCCGTCTCTTCTGCTTAGAATGCCCTCTCTGTGTCTTGTAGTCTAACACCTACCTGTCCCTTTCGGACTCACGCCAGGTGTTCCTCCTCCAGGAAGCACTCCTGACTGCTGGCTGGGTAAGTATCATCCTCTAAGTTCCTCAAGGCCTGGAACACATGCTCATCAGTGCCCTCACTGCATTTTATTTAAAAACCTGCTTGATGTTAATCCCCCTGTTAGAATGTGAAATTCACGTAATTAGGCATCTTCTTTAACTTTGTGACCCTAGCGCCTATAGGGCACAGAGCCCGCTGCGTGGTGGGCTTTTGATGAATTTTTGGTGAAGAATCATTTAGCAAAGGAAAGAAGGGAGAATGTGAGAGGAGGTCCAGGACTAAACAACAGCAGGAGGGGTGAAGAGTCTGACAGGGCGCACATCTCACAGGCAAAGACGCAAAATGCTTTCCTCTGCATAAAACCTGGAACGGAGGAGACAGCGCTTAGCAGCCAGGAGCCTCCTGCCGCCTGCTTGCTGGCCCGGCAAGTCTGGCATATGCGCTTTGAGTCCTGTCATCACCCGCTGAGCATAGCTGTTGAAATGTCCCAGTGAGTCAAGCCAAGTGAGAATCCAGATAAGTCTCCTTAGCATCATCAGTTGGTTTCTGAGTTGGAGTAAAGGTTTATTAATTCTCAAGAATCCCAAGGGCGCATGAAAAATGCTCAGTATCATTAATCATTAGGGAGATGCAAATTAGATATACACCTAGATATCATTAACATCCATTAGAATGGCAAAAAGCTTAAAAACTGAATATTCCAAGTGCTGGCAAGGATGCAGAACAAGGGAAACTCTCACACTCTGCCAGTGGGGGTGCAAAACGGTACAGCTCCTCTGGACAATAGGTTAGTAGTTTCTCAGGAGGTTAAACACATGCTTACCCTATAACCCAGCAATCCCACGCGTAGGTATGACCTGAGAAATATGAAGACTGCAGTTCACACAACCACCAGTACATGAATACTTATAGAAGCGCTATTCAGAATTACTCTAGAGTGGAAACAACTCAAGTCCACACACAGGCGAATGATAAACAAGTGGGGGTCTCTGCACCCCATAGACTCCTACTCACTAACAAAGAGGAGCGAACCCCGGAGAGCAACATGGATCAATCTAAATGTGTGATGCTAACAGAAAGAATCCAGTTCTGAAAGGTTATACGCTGTATGACCCCATTTATATAACATTCCAGAAAAGGCAACACTTCAGAAATGGAGAACAGATTGTCGGAGATCCTGTGGGAGGAGGGTTTGACTACGAAAGGGCAACCTGAGTGGGAAATTTTTTGAGTGATGAAATCATTTTCTATCCTGATCTATGCATCTGTTAAAAAATGTTACACACCCAAAACAGTGAGTTGTACTATATGCAAATTTTTACCAAAATTTAATAGCAGTTTAAAGAAAAAAATAATTCCAAGGGATAAGGCAGTCACCAGAGGTGGCACTGTCACCCATTGTCTTATCTGTGGTGGCCGTCTCTCATCAGCCCACACGACCCTCCTGGGTGGCTCGCTAACACAAGCTCCAAATCTGGCTAATGCTCCAGACGATGTCATGGCACTGACCCTCCCCTCACCAAACAATTCTATGCACTACTGACTCAGCTGTGACTCCTGGTGACTCCATGAGTGAGTGATGCCCACGACATCCTGCCTCAGCAACCCTGCTCTGCTCCCGTAGACTCCTGCCTATGGCTTCTTCTCTGGAGCCAATTGTCTCATGTTTGGTCTTCCTCTTTTCCTGCTGCCGTCTGCCTTTCCCAGCATTATTGTCTTTTCCCGCCTTCTCACACCATCCCAAAGTAGGGCAGCTTCAGTCCGGTCATTTTTGCCTCCAGCGACGTGTCCAGCTTCATTTGCTGTAGGACCCATGTGTTTGTCTTTCTGGTGGTCCAGGGTGTCCATGGAGCCCTCCTCCAATGCTGTATTTGAAATCAATCAGTTTTTCCCCTATCAGTCTTCATCGGTATCCAGCTTTCACACCCATACATGGTAATCGGGGCTATGAGAGTATGGATGACCTTAGACTTGGTTCCTAACGACACATCTTCGTTTTTGGTGACTTTCCCTAGTTCCCCCATTGCTATCCTGCCGAGTCTCAACCTTCTCTCAGTTTCTTGACTGCGGTCTCCATTTGAATTGATGGCTGGACCAAGGTAAGCAAATCTGTAACAACTTTGATATCTTCATCATCTGCGTTAAAGTTGCATAATTCTCCTATATTCATGACTTTTGTCTTCTTGATGTTCAAATGTTCTAATCCTGAAGAGAATATGTCAACAAATATGGGGATAAAACCATGGCCTACAGACTGGAAATGTTCAATATACATCCCAATTTTCAAGAAAGGGGTGCCAAGAGGTGCAGTAACCATAGCGCTTTGCTCTAATTTCCCAGGGAAGTAAAGTGATGCTCAAGGTGATGCAACAAGGGCTCCTATGTTATGTGGGGTAAGAAATATCGGACGTTCAAGGTGGATACAGAAAAGGAACAGGCCCTTAAGATCCAGTTCATTCATTGGATACTGGAACATTCATTGGATACTGGAGCGTTCTAAAGATTTCCAGCCCTGGCATGTGTGGCTCAGTGGACTGAGCATTGATCTATGAACTGAAAGGTCACTGGTTCGATTCCCAGCAGGGCACGTGCCTAGGCTGTGGGCTAAGTCCCCAGTTGGAACTGGTGTGAGAAACAACCAGCCGATGTTTCTCTCCCTCTTTTTCGAAATCCCTCCCTCCACTCTCTCTAAAAATAAAGAAATAAATAAAATCTTTAAAAAGAAAGAAATTCAGAAGGTTAGTCTATGTTTATAGATTACAGTAAAGCCTGTGACTGCCTGGATCATGAAAAGCATTTGGTTGTCCTGAAGTGTAACCTTTGTTGCAGACAGGAAGCCACTGTCAGAACAGAATGTATAGAGACAAGGGTGGGTGGGCTGGGATGGCTGTAAAAGACAGAAAACTGTACCTGAACAGCAATTAAAATAAAATAAAATTAAATTAAATTAAAAAAAAAAGAATGTATAGAGACAGGATGGTTTCCTGTAGGTGATGGTGTCAGACAAGGGTGTACTTTATCTCAGGGGTCCCCAACCCCTGGGCCAGTCCATGGACCAGGGGGGAAACTCACCCTAGCTCCGCCTCCTGACCGACCCCCCCCCGTTAATGGGAAAACCCTGGTGCCAAAAAGGTTGGGCACTGCTGCTTTATCTCCTTATTGGTATGTTTAATATGTTAGCAGAACATATATAAAAAGTTGGGCTAGACTCAGAGGAAAGAGAAGTGGAAATTGGTGGAAGGAATATCAATACACAGTAACAGCTGCTCAATCGATATCTGTTGATGGAGTAAATATTTGTTATCCATTTATCTCACTGCCTCCAAACTCCTGGATTCATGCTGGTAGCTTAAATACTCGCCCCAGCCCCTTCTCCGATAATGACATTCACTGCCACTCCTCTCCTGGAATTTTGGCACTTAGTATTCCTGCTCCATGTTGGCTCTGCTCCTCATCTGGCCCAAGGGTCTCCTGAGGTCTCAGGTGAGAATTTCTCACTCTTCCTCCTGATGCATCCCATTATGGCCCTTCAGCTAGAGCCCCAGTGGAAGCAGCCCTGGCCTCATTGCAAACAATGATGGTCAGCACGGGGCTGCCACCCTCCCCACGCAGGAAGGAAGTGCCAGTGGGCCACATGGACTGAGAAACCACCTTGGACTCTCACATCTCAATGGCAGTGTGTGTTCGTGTCTGCCAAGAGGTACTTTGTTTGTTTCCCCGGGGAGGTACTTTGGTTCAATCTCACTCATTCAGTCAAAGGGTTTGTGTGGCCCTGGCCTATGTGGCTCAGTTGGTTAGAGTGTACTCCTGTAGACTGAAAGGTTGCAGGTTTGATTTGCCATCAGGGCACATACCCAGGTTGTGAGTTCGAGCCCCAATCACCCCAGTCAGGGCATGTATGCGAAAGCAACCAATCAATATTTCTCTCTCACACCAGTAGTTCTTTTTCTTTCTCTCTCTCTAAAAGCAATGAAAAAAAAAATGTCCTCAGGGATGTTCAGTCATTAGGGCTTGTAATGAAGCCCTTGGGTTCAAATCCTCTGGGTTTCTGCCTATTTCCCTCCAGGCTGATTGACACTGAAGGCTATTTGTGACCAAACAGTGATTATTTCCTCTGTCCTTCACATCTACCAGGGCTTGCCAACACTTTTAAATCGAGAGATTTCCCATGAAAATAAGATCTGGCATTACCAGACCACACCTCCCTCAGGCCTCCCTTCAGTGGGGGACTGGATTGCAGATCCCTGTTTAGATGGGGCAGATGCCCTGCTGAGGTCCAGTTCCCTCTCTCCGTCTCCCACTTCTTTCTTTTCCTGCCCTGCTTTCCCAATGGCTCTAGGAGTACTGCCCAGTAGTAGGTGCTTAGCTGCCCTAAGGACAGAAAGACATACAAGTGTCAGCCTTTAAGGAGTTTACAGCCTAGACATTGTTGAGGTAAGAATGTCCAAATCTGCAGAGAATTAGGAGTTTATTTCAGCCAAACTGCCAACAGCAGAGGAGCAATATCTCAACTGCTTTGGAAAATAAATTTATGCATTTGAGATTAAGGAGGGAAAAGGAAAGACTACATGAGAGTGGAAAAGGGGTTGGATTCCAAGATAGTTAAACAAGATTAGGTGCTTTCTTGAGGGTGGTTAGGTTTATTTCAACAGCGAGTCAACCTAGATGCACAGAAACAATGGATGGTGCTTGCTTAAGGCAAAACAAAACCGTTAACTAAAAAAGTTATATGGAGCGGAATCACTTAATTCACAACACTGGTCAGAATTTGATCAGCAGGAAGTAGAAGGGGAGGTACTGAGCGTTGGAATCACATAGACCCCTGTTTGAGTCCTTGTGTCTCTACCATTCGTTCCCACTTCCACACCTGTTTAAAACTGTGATATGCCTAACTGCTTTACGGTGCGGCCTTGAGGATTAAAGGAGAGCGGGGAAAGTGCCTGTACCATGCTCCACACACAGTAGGGGCTCTGCCAGTAACAGTTCCGGACTCGACCATGCCGGACACATAGTCAGCATGACATGAACAATTGGTGCACACGCACAGGAAATCGCTGAGAGGCATCCGGAGTCTCAGCTCTGGCAGGTGCACTCTGTCACTCTCACCCTGGGCCTCGGCCTCGCGAGACCCCTAAACGAGGTCCCAGCAGTGCGCATGCGGCATGTGTAAACCTCAGGGAAGCTGTGAGCACGAGCCCAGTGGGCGGGGCAGAGGTGAACATCTGCGCGTGTGCAGAAGGCCCGATGGGCGGGGTGTGGAGCGCAGCTGCGCGTGTGCAGAAGGCTCAGAGGGCTTGAGTCACCAGCAGAAAACGTGGGCGAGAGGATGAGCGAGTCCTGTAGCCAGGCCTCATTCGAAGTCGGCACCCTCGTTTCTCAGAAAGCACTGCCTAGTGAGTAGTCCTGTCGAGGCCAATTTTCTGAGGCGCGAAGAGCCATCCACATGTGAGAAAGGGCCTGGCTGAGCCCAAGAAGCCCTTGGGTATGAGGTAACGGCCCCAGCGGCCTGGTGCTCGGGTTTGTTCCGCCTTCCCACCCACCAGGAGGTTTCCGGTCTGGCAGCTCCTCACCACTCCGCCGCTGGCCCCTAACTTAACCTCGCCAGCACTTGGGCCCATTCGGACGCCCAGCACACCCTTTGCCTAGCCACAGGGCCGCGCGGCTCGTGGCCTGGGGCTCAGGTAGCAGTGGCCAGGGAGAGCTGCCGCGGGCAGGAGGGGCCATGGCCTGCATGGGCCGGGGCGAGCGGCAGGCCTGTGCTGAGCCGGTGGGTTTCTTCCACAGGCCGCTGAGCAGCGAGGCGGGAGAGGGCCTGATCCTCCAGCCTCCCGGGCCTCTCGGGTGTTCCGAGGCCCCGGCCCCGCGCCCCACCCTCTGAATAACTCTCCCTGTGTCCAAAGTGTCTGTTCTGATCTGCAGCCCCAGCGGTGACCCAGGCTTGGTAGCTGTCGTGAAAACAAGATGACTTCCATGGAAGCGTTTCTTGTCACATCGTGTGTTAAAGGTTGGAATGAGATTCCGATTTGCAGATGCCTGTTCGAACCTCGGAAGTAAATATTTGAGTCACGGCCCTTGGTGAGAGATCCGCTCAGCCCCTTGGGTTCTTGAATCTTGGTGTCTAGGGACATGGATGAAGGTTTGAGCGCGTGTACTTGGCTGCACATCCTCAGCTTTTCTGAACGTTAGCGCTCTCAGCTGCACGTCCGCAGGTAGCAGACCTGCCGCGGTAGCCCACGCTCTACCGGACTCTGTCACCGGGTGTCTCTCGGGCACCTCCAAACCGAGCACGTCCAAGTAAGGACTCAACACCTTCCCCTCACAAACTGAACTCTCTAAGGCTTCTTTTTAAAGAAAGCGGCGTTTTATCCTTCATCCTAGTTCAAGCAACCAGGAATGGCCCTCGTCTATCCCCACCCCAGCAACTCACCAAATCATGAGTAGACATCTTCCTAGACATTTTCCAAACCAGGCCGCTTCTCTTTCATTTTCATTACCGCAGACCAGACGACTCTCGGTTTCTGCCTAGAGCCACAGGAGTCTGCTGGCCGGTTCGTTTTCGTCTGCTCTTGTTCCGGGTTATTCCCACATTACAACCAGAGGGGTGTTTTGTTTTGTTTCGATGTTTGTTTGTTTGTTTGTTTGTTTGTAACTTAGAGCTATGTGGTCCCATCCCTCCTTTTATATTCTTTAGTGCCTTCCTATTGCTCTTAGGATGAGCTCCACAATTCATAAGCTGGCCTGTAGGGAATGTCCTCATTCTTTCTCTACCTATGCTCTCTCCCTGAACCTTCCAACAGCTTCAAATGCCACGGAAACACTGATGACCCGAATTTATATTTCCATCCGTTGCTCACTAGGACGCCACCCCCTCTGCATATCCACGGAGATGTCTAACAGGCCTCTCCAACTTAACCAAAGCAGAACTATCGATTTTTTTTCTGCAAATCTCTGCCCCTGATGTCCTTCCCCATCTCAGTAAAAGGTATGTACCAATATCCACCTCATAGCAAAAGCGAAAGTAAGTGACAACCTTGATCCCCACAGCTAGTCCATCTGTCTAAAATACACCTAACATCCAACTATTCTCTAACTCCTAAGGCCCCAAAGTCCAAATCAGCAACACCTTTCTTCTAGACTGCTACAAAAGCTACCTAACTGGTCTCTTTGCTTCCGCTGTTGTTTTCTTACAGTTCGTCATCCTCTCAGCAGCCAGAGTGACATTCCTGAAGCACAGATCATTTCTTTCCTCCTTATAAGACCCTTAGCATAAAATCTGAGTTCCTAACGACGGTCGACAGGCCGTATGTGATCTGGCTCCTGCCTGTCTCTCCCTTCATCTCCTCTGCTCTGTCTTCTTTCTCTGTGTTCCAGTCACACTGGCCTTTCTGTCCATTAATTCACCTATCACAGGGCATGTGTGCTTGCTGTTTTTTGCTGCTTAGAATGCTTTTGCCCTTGACTTTGCATGATGGTTTCACTTTCCATTGAGGCTTCAACTCGGTTGGGATCTCTTCTGAAAGGCCTTTGCTGCCACACTAGCTGAAGCAGCCTCCCAGTCACTATTATGGAATCCTATTTTATTTTCTTCATAGCACTTAAGAGCATTTCAAATTACATTCATGTATTTATATGTTTATTGTTGCTCTCCACATCTCCTGAAGTGTAAGCCCTTAAAGGTGGAATCGTGTTTCTCTTTTCACTCATTTCTTCAGTGCTCAGAACAGTGCCTGAGACCCTCAAATGTGTGGTGACTGACTTCACTTGCAGTCTTATGTTATAGAACTGTCCGCATGTCCACTTTGTTCCAGGTTATTATACTTCTCTCTTTTGAAAATTCCATGCTGCTCCCAACCAAGGACTCCTGCATCTGCTGTCTCCTATCCCCACTGAAGCCCCCGCACCTACTCGTAATTTGCGCGTCCCTAACTCATACTCACCTTTCAGATAGGACTCACTCCGACTGGGTTTCCCCAGCTTCCATCCTAGGTCAGGATACTTGAGGTTAGGTTATGTCCCATACCACCCTATCCTTTTTTTGGTATTAGTTGTTACAGTTAAAAGTTTTTTTAAAAAAAAATTTTGTAAGTTTTTGTAGGCGGGGACCAAGTTTTTATTCTTCCCCACTTTATTCCGTAACTTAGTTTCTGGAACATAGTAGACATGCAAACATTTGGTTGAATAAACACAATTTTGAGGGAATCAAATCAGGTAAAAATTAGAGCAGTTAGTATGGAGTGTAAGTTAGCTGAATTTGCCTTGCCTACTTCAACAGAATTTTTTTGGATTTTGTGAGATAGAGATAGGAAAGCATTGTATAAACAAAGTGCTTTATAAATATGAGGGTTTGTTTTTTTTTTGCTAAGGTCTGTTCACAGTCATACCCCTATGGTTTGATGGTCTTTCAAAGCACAAAGTGTTGCGTTTCCCAGCCACAATACTATTGGACCAGGAGACGAGATGAAATACTAATTACTGTTGCTTTTCCATAATAAGCAGCACAGTCTTGGACCTGTTTACCAAAGGCGGTTTTCCCATTAGCTTTCATGATGGTTAAGATGGAAGTGGAAGAGGCACTTAGGAGCAGAGAACAGCTTAGAGGCTGACTTAGACATTTTCCTGAGTCTGTAGAGCTGCCCAGCAAGGCTTCTAGATTTCCCTTCAGGGCATCTTCCTACCTCTCTGTTCGGAGGTTTGTTACTCCTTTCTCCCGAACAAAACAAAATCTGACACAGTTCCAATAGCAGATCTATTCCTGAACAAATACCAATAGCATTTTAAAGACTGTGCCTTACCAAAAAGTGTAGGAAGAAACCTAGAGAAAGCGAATGACATCAGTAAGCATGGAAGTATCCTGGGTAGCCTTAGGTCAGTCTTTTCCTGTCCCATATTTGAACACTTTGTTATTTTAAAAGGCTGTTCTTTATTGAGTAACCTATGTGTAGAGCAATGCAGTAAGCAATTATATATGCATTATTCATTAACCATTCTAATCACCCCGTAAGGTGATCAGGAAACTGAAAACAGTTCCTTTTGAAAATAGAGCTTGAAAAAGAAAAGGAAAAGCAAACCAAAAAACCCAAAAACAAAATGAAAATAGAGCTTGAAGACAAATGTGATGTAACCTTTTATACTATAAGATATAATTCTGAAAACCTTTTAATTAGAAAATACAAGATTTTGGCTTGATCTCTGCCCAGATTAAGTTTGCCTTGATTCTTCCAGAGTTGTGAGAGTGACTTTTTTAATTCCGCATAGTTTAATAAACTGACTGGCCGACCAGTGTGTTGTAACCGAAAACGTGTGGGCCAAGGGAGTCGGCAATCTCTGGGGGACTAATCCTGGTTCTATACTGAGTTATGTGACTTTGTGGAAGTTACTTTCTTCTTTGGTAAGGCAATTCCCTCTTGTCCCTGCTAAAACAAAAGGCACTATAGTATAGGCAGCCATAGATCTCTAGTTGGAAATACAGGCTTCCAAAGTCTCAGTCTACTTCAGCAAAGGCAGGCAAGCCTCTGAGGCTAGCCATGGACTTTTGAAGTTGTAAGGAGCAGTTGGTCACCTGTTCTCAATCTCAGTTCTAAAACTTGGGTATTGGATTCACAGTGTCCGTGGGATTTCCCTGTTTTTTTTTAGATTTATTTATTTATCTTTAGAGGGTAAGGGAAGGAGAAAGGGAGAGAAATATCAGTGTATGGTTGCCTCTCATGCATCCCCTGCTGGGAACTGGCCTGCAACCCAGGCATGTGCCCTGACTAGGA
The DNA here is from genome assembly GCA_004027735.1 of Carollia perspicillata. Classification (NCBI taxonomy): domain Eukaryota; kingdom Metazoa; phylum Chordata; class Mammalia; order Chiroptera; family Phyllostomidae; genus Carollia; species Carollia perspicillata. The sequence goes on from PVKM010020715.1 coordinate 10,461, forward strand.
GTCGAACCGCGATCCTTTGGTTTGCAGGCCCGTGCTCAATCCACTGAGCCACACCAGCCAGGGCAGGTTTCCCTGTTTTGTGGCCCACATTCATTAGTGGTCACAGAGCAAATGTGTTTTTGAACAAATACTTAATGGAAGCTCTTTTATTCTTTAACATTGGAAGATTTTCTCATCAGATAACACCAGAAAAATTGAGCAATGGTACTTCCTTGTGATCGTCTCCTTCCACCTCAGTAGGTGATATCATTATCCTCATACAGCATTCAGCCCTGCTTCAGGTTCTGTGCACTGACCCAGGTTTTTCTTTATGTGAAACAAATGACCAGACCTTGAAAAAGCTAGCTTTTTCTAACATCGGTGCTAATGTGTTGTTTAGGTATAATTATTGGGGATTTTCAAGGAAAGATTCTTGATTGGGACTTGTCAGATTTTGCAGGGAGATTAAAGCAAATTAGTTTTCCTCTCTTGAATTTGCTTTTCTAGTGAAGCACTCATAGAGAAACTTCAAATCCGTTGAAACAGGTAATGTTTATATAATACTCTAGAGCAGTGATCCCCAACCTTTTGGCACCAGGTACCGGTTTCGTGGAAGACAATTTTTCTGTGGACCAGGGTGGGGGGTGGAGGGGATGGTTTCGGGATGATTCAAGCACATTACAGTCAAGCTTACCTCCTGCTGTGCGGCCCAGTTCCTAACAGGCCTGGACCAGCATGGAGGTCGGGGACCCCTGCTTCAGAATTTATGAAGTACTATTTGATAGCATGACCTCATTCAGTACCTGCAACAATTCTGGGAGTAGGTGGGATCCCCATCTGTAGATGTAGAAACTGACAAATAAAGAGGCTGAATTGTTCAGGGTTTAATAACTAATAAGAGGCAGGGCTGGGACCTGAGCCTTGGTCCTCCGATTCCATATCTTAGGTCTTTCCCACTTTTATATCTATCCCATTTTGCCTATAGCTTTTCTTCTTTTGTTTTAAAGCTGTCTTGTTTTGTGGTCACTTAAAAATGGTTTGAGATCCTGTCTCTTCATCTGCAAGATCTCAACAACTTAATAACAGTCACAGGGACATAGTGTCGCATGACTGCAGTACTCATGTTGGAAAATAACCTTGTGGAATCTGAGCCACCACTACTACTATGTGGTTGTTTTGGGTTATTCTGTCTAATCTTTGTTTCCAAATGAGGTTATTCATGTGTGGTGTTTGCTTCTGCAGCCAGCAATTAGCAGGAACAGGCCCCGGCTAGAAGAGGGCTGTTCTTCTTTCAGGCAGCCAGCTACAGCTCAGCGCATGAAGCTTCCTCTCTGGGTCCTCATTTCCAGCAAATGTGCTTTATTTCCTCTGCTCTGATGCATGCCCTCAGCCCTCAGTCCATAGAGAGAAATGACTGCATTTTTGAAGAATCTTTTATATAACTGAGATCTAAATTTTTGTGGCATCAACCTAAGTCTCACTAGGTAGACTCCTTGCCTACTTAGAAAACTCACCTAGAACCAGAAAACACCATCAAATCTAGCCTGAGTTCCTGCTGTGCCTTGGCATGAAGAATCAGCAAGAATTTTCTCAGGATATGAACAGTATTTCCCCTTTGGTAACTGCAGTTGGCACCAACTAGTTCTTTTCACTTTTGACTGCAGTTCTAGTCTAAATAATCCCCTGGGCTCTGGCTCTAACCTCCGGTCAGCAGCGAGATCAGACACTGGGATATCTCCTTACTGGCAGCCCCGGGCTTAAACTTTGGAAATTGTGGGAAATTCCATTCTTTGGCCACATAGATCTTCTGACGCCAACATACAAGAGTTTTCCCTGCTGAGTAGAAATGGTATCAGTAATACAGAGTAACAAATAATGAAAATAGTCCTTTAGGTGTGTTTAATATTTAGTATTTAAAAATGATGTTATATTTATTTTTTCTCCTTTCTAATAACCCCAGGAAGCAGAGTGGGAAAGTGGTTAAGAGCATCAGGTCTGGATTTATACTGGTCTCGGTTTGAGTCCCATTGCCAATATTCAAAGCTATGGAGGTTACTTCATCTCTCAGTGTCAGTTTCCTTATCTGTCAAATTTAGACTACTTGTCTCATAGGCTTATTGTGAAGACTGAGATAAGAGGGCATGAAAAAATTATTATTGTGTAAATAAGAAAACCAAGGCCCAGAGAAACTAAGTAGAGACATCAGGGCTGAGATGTAAACCTAAATTGTTCTCACTTTGTATCTGCCTCATCTCAGCTTCCTCTGAAATCAGTACCTTGCATTGTGTAAAGGTAGCTTTGATCCTCAACAACTATGGACCTCTTACTCTCATTATTTACTGTTTAAACTTCTATATGAAGAGACAGAAAGTGCAGGATTTATTATTTCTACTTTACAAAGAAAAAAGAGGCCCCGGAGAATCCTAATAACTTAGAAAAACCACAGCGTGCTTGATTCCTAGCTCTTAGCACATACCAGTTGCCCTCTTCAAGGAGAAGAGATATGCTGTCCTTTTTTAATCTCTCCCCTTTCCTTTCCTAAGTTTTCCCACATTGGGAACCTTAAGTAGGCAGAGATTCTGGAATAGGAAAAGTAAAACTAGTAAGTGCTAGGAGGATAGTAGGCATTCTTGTCTCACAAGAGATAAAGAGGAAGAGTGACTGGGAGGTAGGGAAGGCGAGGCCTTCCTCAGCATCGCTGAGGAACATTAGTGTACATCCTTATTTGCTGCACTGGCCGCGGCAGGGAGTGGGGCTCCTCCTTTAACTGCGTGTAAAATGAATAGCAGAGGTCTTCTTAATTGTGCCACTTATTGGTATATGCCTTTGGATTGTTTCATTATGTGACCTGAGCCCTGTTCACACTGGTCTACGTTATAGGAAAAGTGAGGACAAGGACAGAGGATAGATTCAAGAGATATTTGGGGATAGATACTGAAGATGTACATTGATTTTAGAGAGAAAGGATGGGGAAGAGAGAGAAACATCCATGTGAGAGAGAAACATCAATTGGTTGCCTCCCATATGTGCCCTGACTGGGAATTGAATCAGCAACTGTTTTCATGCCCGGGATGATGCTCCCAACTAACTAAGCCACCTGGCCAGGGCTGGAGATAGATATTTAATGCTAGCAAAGACAAACCATGTGAGTCATCAGATGATAGTATTATTCTCGTGGAAGAGAGGTAATTTGCACAAGCTTCTAAGATGAACCAAGCTTGCTCAGGACTTTTGACTTCAAGTGAAGAGATTGTCCCCAGAACACCATGTATCCTCTGCATGCAGGTAGCAGAGTGGTCCAGGTAATTAATATCAGAACTCAGCCTGTCACTGTTTACAGGACATAAACAGTGGTGCTGAGTGTTGGACATTTTACTCATAGACAGTGCTACAGGTTGGGCAGGCTCACTTTCCCGTATGTAAGGAGCCATCTTCGGTTTTTTTAATATTTCTCTAATATTTCTTTTACAGGCTGTCGTTCGGAAGCAATGAGTTTAAAACCCTTCACCTACCCATTTCCAGAGACAAGGTTTCTTCATTCAGGATCTAATGTGTATAAGTTCAAAATCAGATACGGCAACAGAGTCAGGTGAATTTAAATGGGGTTGGGGGGTGGAGGGATTGAGCAAAAAAGAAAAATAAGTCATGGATACAGACAGCAGTGTGGTGATTGTGGGGAAGCGGAGGGGGCGGGTGGAGGCGTAAGGGGGATAAATGGTAGTGGGGAAAAATACAATATAAATAAATATTAAAAAAGAAAAGACACTTCAAATAAAAAATCAGATATGGCAACAACTTTGGGTAAATTTAAAGCTAGTAGGGGTAGCCTTTGCAAACAGGTTAGCGCATTTTCCAACAGGTCAACCTTTCTCTGCCTTTGCCCAGTCCAGGAGACTGGCTATTATTTGTGTAAGTTTCTAAATTAGTGATGGCATGACTTTGGGGAAGTGCTTCTTAAAATTTTTTATCTCAGGACTTTTTGCACTCTTAAAATTATTGAGTATCCCAAAGGTTTTGATTATATGGGTTATCCCTGTCAATATTTGTCATACAAAAATAAAACAAAAATTAAAATATCATACTTATTAATGTAAAAATAGTGTGTCATAAAATGTTTTTTATTGATTTTAGAGAAAGAGGAAGGAAGAGAGAGATTTGTTGTTCACTTATTCATGCATTCATTGCTTGCTTCTTGTAGGTACCTGTCCAGGGATTGAACTCACAACCCTGGTGTATCTGGACAATGCTCTAACCTACTGAGCCACCCAGTCAAGGCTACTGTGGTAATTTTTAAAGGTTAATTGCAATGTGGAGTCTGAAATTATATCAGTGAACTTTTTGAACTCCGCTACATTAAAATTCATTCGTCTCTCTTGTTCTTTGAATGAATGTTTTACCTAGAATGATTTTGTAACATAATGCATTTCATTGGTCATTTGGAAAACATTGGTTCGCTGACTTATTCAGATCATCCAAATGTCAACACATTTCATTATACCAGGAATACCTTGGAGATATTGTGGGTTCAGTTCCAGACCACTACAATAAAACAAGCTGTAATCTTTTTGCTGGTAGAGAGTTTTGCCTTGAATTTGTAAAAAATGCAACTATGAAGCATAATAGAGCAAAGTACAATAAACAAGATATGCCTGTACAATATCAAAGAAATCATATTTGTTAATATCACTACCAGTCTCATCAGAAACCTGACAGTCTCATAGTGGTGGACAGAAGTTTTCCAAAGTGCAAATTTTTGCTTGAAATCCCAATAGTTACCACTGACAACAAATACTGTCAGTTTTCATTTGACAAGAAATAGCTGAATTGATAAGCTCACTGTTCATTTTTGAGAAGATTTCACATTACCAAGTCTGATAACAACCGTAGTTTGTATGTCAGCTGACCATGCCAGGGAATCGCTGTCTGTGAGGAGAGCGGGAAGCTCCATTTGCAGCCTCATCGCACGAGCGCTTTCCCTGCAGACACCCTGATGTTCCGTAGGCACAGAAGTGCTTTCTGCATGCTTGCTGTTTTATCCTGTAACATATTAAAAAGACATGTATTCAAGGGTTGGGATTTTATAAAATTACTAAATTTTTACTGCTTCCTCAAGGGTATTAAATGGAGCTGGATTTCTTTTTTCTGTGTGGCAGTAAAGGTTACCGTAGCTGCTAGTACAGTCAGTCTAGTGCAGCTGGCTGGATTTATGCTAAGACACCTGCAGTTTTGCTCACCATTGCTTTTGCATTAATGATTACAAATGTTAACCCAGTGAAAAGGCAAATAACATCTTAGTACTCTGAAAACAATGTTTGCCGTTGGAGATCCCTTAAAAAGGTCTTGAGGACCCTTAGGGGTCATCAGACTACACTTGACTACAAATGCTCTAATGAATTAGTAACTTTCACAGTGGCAATTTCAGTTCTTGGCAAGTTAGTGGAGAAGGTATTTTGGTATACTACCTTGTGCCCGTTCCCAGACCACAACATCTAGGTGATCACCTCCTCCCATGAGCCCTGGGTCAACACACATACTTGTTGTTTAGTCATGTTTCTGTAGCTCAGTGGAAGTGTCATTTTTGCTCTACTGTCTCCAGAGCTTTCCTTCTTGGCTTACTTATCTCTTGTTTATTTACCTTCTAGAAGGGAAGATATAGAAAATAAGGAAGTCATCGTCCAGGAGCTGGAGGTAGGGAAAGAAGCTGACAACTTCTGGGAAAGTTGTTCTTCTGAGGATGTGTCTATATCCAGATTTTAATTATTTCTTACCAACTGAGTCACAATTCCACTTGATTGCTTGGCTTCTCCCTGCCACATTTCCTCTGCAAAGAAATTTTACTGTTTTTCCAGGGAAATTAAAGCCTGTATCCTTTTTCAGTTTTCCTAGTTGAAGTGTCAGCACCTTTGAGGCTGAGAGTTATTTTGTTTCTACCAGCGTTCCCAGCCATAGGCAGCTGTCTTGTGGCAGCTGGCAAAGAGGAAGCTTCCGGAGGACTGGGCAGAGGACTGGGCGGAGTACCGCCTTCCAAGGGCTCTGGGAAACCTCACCATCCCAACCACTGCCTGGTACTTGACGTTCAGGAAACTGAATTGTAAATACGCAGACAAGGCTGCTGTGTCTTCATCTTAATTGGAAACATTTGCCATTGCTTTATTCCCACTTTATTTTCATTCCTTTTCTACCCAGCTCCTCTAGCTTTAGGTTTTCACACAGGAAGAAGACTGAACAGGTGGACATTTTTGTAAATTGGTAAAAGCACTGGGCAAGGGGCTGAGCCTCTAATTAGTGGTGTGATCCTTAGCAAATCATTTATCTCTGTGGGTCTTCATTGGTAAAATGAGAGTTTTAAAGATTTTATTTATTTCCAGGGAAGGGGAAGGGAGGGAGAAATATTGATTGGGTGCCTCTCATATTACCCCCAAATGGGGACCTGGCCCGTAACCCAGGCATGTGTCTTGACCAGGAATCGAACCTGTAGCATTCCAATTCAAAGACTGGCACTCAATCCACTGAGCCACACCAGCCAGGGCTAAAATGAGAGTTTTGAAGTCATTTAATCTCTTATAACTTCACAAACTCAATGATTTATGATGATTGTGGTTTGTTAAGACATATGCTGACACATTTCAAATAATTCAAATATAATTGAATACATAAAACTGTGAAAACCAAAAATTTGCCACATAGCACTAAAGATACCTGTGCCTCTTTGGCTAAATGTTGAAAAATACATTAGGATCTTGCAGGACCTCAGAAACATCATTATAAATAGCGATACAGGACCGCGGCAGTTTGTTGCTTATTTTAATTGTGAGTAGAGCAGAATTAATTCACTTTGCTCCAGTTAATTTGGGCAGAGAAGAACTCAAGGTGGCATAGTAAAGTGGAGAGAGCATACACTTTAGAACCAGTCAGACCTGGATGTGAACTCCAGTTCTGCCTTCACAGAGTGACTTTGGGCAAGCGACCTACCTTCTCTGAGTCTGTCTCCTCACCTGTCAGTGAGGTGGGTAAACAGAGCCTGTTTTCAGGGTTGCGGCGAGGACCAGAAATCGACGTGTGCAGCGCCAGCCACACAGTAGCTCAGTAGGCGCCAGCTAGGCAGCATTTGCGCACGTATATAATCATGTTCATGCTCTCAGAGTGCCTTTACATGTTCTCTCTCCCCTGCTTTCCTGGGTTTTGAGGCGGGAATTATTATTCTCTTTCAGTTATTTAGAAAACATTTATTGATAGGCACTATACCTTAATTGTTACAACAAGCCTGGGTTCATATCTTGGCTGTACCATTACTAACTATGAAACCTTGAAGAAGTTATTCCATCTCTCTTTGTCTCAGTTTCCTCATCTGTAAAATGAGGATAATACAAGTGTCTATCTCATAGGGTTTTATGAGAGTTAATATGTATCAAAACAACACTTGCTATTGTGATTACTCAATAAATACATAAATAAGCTAGATACTATGCTTAGTACAGAGAATGCAAAGATAAATGACACAGTTTCTACCTTCTGTGAGCCCAAATGTGATGGAAAAGAGGCTTAGATGAAATGACAAAGCTAGCATTGAAATTCAGATTTTTCCCCCATAGAACTCTAATGGTCTTTTTATGATACCAAATTGTTTAATCAGTGTATACTGGCAAGCACAGGTTGATTAGAGATTAATCAATTAAGATTTTTTTAAAAGATTTTATTTATTTATCGTTAGAGGAGAAAGGGAGGGAAACATCAATGTATGGTTGCCTCTGTTGTGTCCCCAGGTGGGAATTGGCCTGCAACCCACGCACGTGCCCCGACCGGGAATCGAACCGAGGTGGTGCGGTTGGCAGGCCCACACTCAATCCACTGAGCCACACCAGCCAGGGCCAATTAAGATTTTTAAAGAGTAGAAGAAAAGGTTTGACTTAAGCCAAGGCAAAAGAACTTAGTAAATACTAGTACTGTTTATTCAGTACGTGTTCACTGGAGACCTGTCATGCGTCACCCACAATAGTAGCTACCACAGAAGGGATGCTAAAATAAATCAGTCTACCAGGTTTGTCCAGAAGGGATCCAGCCATGTAATACGAAAAAAAAAAAGACATTTGTTGAAGAAGGTACAAGATAAAAGAAACATTATACATAGGACAATAATGCCTCAGTCTCCTTCAAAGTAGACACCTTGGAACCTCACACAGTTCTCCCAGTCACCATTAGCTGCCCTGTTGTATTTTCCTGAATCTCATCGATGGTCTGAAATCTCTTCCCTTTCAAAGGTGATTTTAGCTGTGGGAAAAGCCAGACATCACAGGACACCAAATCTGGGCTATAGGGGGATTGAGTCACCTGGGTGATTTGATGTTTTGCCAAGAAATTCTGCACAACATGTGATGCATGAGTGGGTGCATTGCCCTAATGAAGCTGCCAATCACCAGCTGCCTATAGCTGTGGCCTTCTGGGTCATCTGAATAGTTCCGGGGAGGAATGTTCAAGCTTAACACAGAATTTGGTGCAGATTTGTTGCTCTACTGGCTCAGGCATTTTGAATGCAACAGCCTCACAGTACAGTGCTCACTCAATGGCATCTGCTGCCCCCACTGACCGGTACAGTGAAGTCGTCGTTATGCACGTGCACTCCCGTCCACTCTCCTTGGCTGCCAGGTTACATTGATGTCATGCAAACCATTCTGGTTACATTAACAACAGCTGGACTTTTTTTGGACAGACCTTGTATAGTCCACCTCAAGGAGGTAGACTCTCAGTCAGGAAAATGTGTACATGGAATTTGGTAAAGGCCCAACACTAATCACTGAGCAGCTGAGACTAACAGTTAATCACAACTTGGAAAATCAGGGAAAATTTTCTGGAGATGGCTTTGACCTATACCTTAAAGGTAGGGAGGATTTGGACATACGCTGATGAGTGGAAGGGCATTTCAGGCACAGGGAACGGACTACACGAGAACATAGAAATGGAGATGCAGAAGGAAGGCACATTCAGGGAACAGCAAATCGTTCAGCTTTAATAGGGTAGGGGGTGTGTGAAGAGCCATGACAATATAAAGGGAAAGATTCTCTGAGGCTAGAGAAGATTAAAGTCCTTTCCGTTGTGTCTTTCAGGACTCTATTCGAGTGGTCTTGGGAAACCTGGACAACCTGCAGCCGTTCACTACAAGACACTTCATTGTGTTTCCCTGTATCCTTTCATTTCTGGGTGGGAGTGAGCTACAGGGCAAACTGTTGATTCAAATAGAAGCACCAAACCTACAGGCGGTTTGGAGGGTAGGTCAGGGAAAGGAGAAAGAGTCTTATCCCTAAAATAGTACTCAGGTATTCGCACTGACGTCTTCCCTCACTCCTTAGCACCATTTCCCAGATAAAAGCAGATGGGAGAGAGTGTCCCACCTGAAATTCAAACATGGGGAAATCGCCTTGGTCCCCTATCCATTTGTTTTGACCCTATATGTGGAGATGAAATGGTTTCATGAAAACCTGTCACCTGGTAAGTAGAATGCGGGAAGTGTGGGTGGCAGAGAAGAGAAAGGGGGAAGGTCGGAGCTTCACGGGTCAGCGGGGCCAGCTGAACGTGGCGAACAGTCAGGCGGACTAGGCTGTATTGCCACACTGGGTGGAGGTCAGAAGCGTGTGCTCCAAGGCAGACTGTGTGGTTCAAATCCTCATGGCTTTGTCACTTAATCTGTGTGCCCTCAGATAAATTTCTTAATCTTTCTGTACCTGCTTTGTGAAATGGTGAAGAATAATAATAACACCTATCTCCTTGAGTTGTTCAAACCATTAAATATATAAATACTGGAAGATGGAAAGTAAATACAAAATCTGACAGAATGATCACTCAGTGGAAGAGACCTATTATAGAAATACTTCCTTCCATTTTAGAGTATTCCGTGACTTGCACTGAATATCTTAAAGTGATACCTTCCAATTTTTAATATCTAAGGGCCATCACTCTTTACTCATAGAGGGACAAGTAGACACCTGCCAGTTTGATTTGGGAAAGGGTGTGAAGGCCTTGCTGCAGAATGTCTCCCCAATTAATTTGCCACTGGTGCCTGAAGTTCCACCTTTTGTTTCATAGTAGGGACCGCCCCAATAAGTGGCATATTGTTAGAACATGGTGTGAAGCAAACTTTGGGATTTTCATCTTGTAGTTCTAAAACAGGGAGGAATAGATTTTTGAAGACTCTGTATTTCTAGGATAAGTGGTACCAGGCAGAAGGGAGAAGGGCGTACACGGAGGTTTTGTGCAGGACAGTTTTGAGGAGTAAAATGGTAGCCAGAAATCCAACTTGATCCATTATGACATTGAAATTTCCTGTTGTAGGGAAACCAGTAAACGACAGTGCTCTTGGGTTGGTAAGTTGCCTTTTATATGTAATATGAAAATTACCTTTAGTGCTTCATGTAGTAAAAAAATCCTGCTCTAGTCTCTTCCTTTAACTTTGTCCCTTGTTGCTGCCCAGGTCCAATCAGAATGGCATGCATGAAACCATCCCTTTCCCCTTGGCTAGATTAAGACTGTCTCTAACAGAATGTCTGCCCTACTTGCAAAGCTGGCAAAGTTGCCTTTGGCAGCTTAAAGGTGGGGTGTTCACTGCGCCCTTCTGAACGGTGAGCACCTCTGGAAAAGAGGAGTCACAGGCGTCTGGTTCCTCTCTGAAGGTCTTAACTGAGAGGGAGGCAGCAGGAGCCATGAGGAAGAAACGGAAACGCACGGAAGTGTCCGGCTCCCCCAGCAGGCCCGGGCTGGACAGGTCAGTCAGTGGTGTCGGGAGAAAGTCAAAATCCTACATGCCAGGTACACTTTGCCAGCTGTTGCTGCTGGTTGATCTTGTCCTTGAGCGAGTAACTTCCTCAGGGTTTCATTGGTACCTGGCTGTTCCGGTGGGTGGGCGCAAATGGGTGTTTGCAGTGGAATTTGAACAGTACCTTCTTCAGAATAGGATTCTTATGTTTATTAAGATGAAGGCTGAGGGAAAAATGCAATCAGATCTCTACAGGCACACCCAAAATATATTCAGTGAGTACTTACTATGGTTGTATTACCAGAAAAACATAGAAGACCCAGGATTTAAAAAGTTCCAGGGTATATAAGGACATAGGGAAATCCTCAAGAGAGTAAGAACAAATAAAATGTAATTCTCTTTTGCCTAGTGAGCAGTAAGCTTTTAGAACTCTGTTAAAAGATAGTCCAATCTAAAATATAAATATTGAGCACATCTCTAATACGTTGAAGTGGCTATTGAGGAGGCTACTTATTTTCTTCTTCTGATTCTCTGTCAAGGACAGAGCGAGTCAGTAAGACAGTCCAGTCATTCTATTAGCATCCAGAGAGGGCTGCTGGAATAGAGCAAGGTGTGGTTTGCTCCCCAGCCCGAAGTGCTGTCGGCCCAGGTGCATAGAGAGCAGCTGCTTTTCCCCTGGGACTGTGGGCCCCAAGACGGTCAAGAGCAGTGAAGGTGGATTGCGAGGAAGCCGAGTCCGACATCCTCCTAATGCACATGCTCTGAGGGGTTAGGAAAGTCCTTTCACGGCCAGGTGGAATGTGAGGGTGCTTGGAGAGGTGAAGCTTCCACGGTTCCACGCCACCGAATTTACCGTGGAGATGCAGCTTCACATCTTTCCTCTCTCTGAGTTTGTATGAAGCATCAGGTATTTCAAAATCTGATACCTGCTGTCAGTCCATTTTCCTTTTCTCAACCACTAGATCCCTAAATGTCTCAAAGTAGAATTCTACTGTGAATTAAAGCAGCACCCATAGGGAATTTGGCCACACAATTTCGTCTACAGGCCAGGAGTGGTATAAAAATAGCCAACCTGCTGAAATATTCATTTGAGCTACATTTGCTTCAATGTTGTTTCTGCCAGCAACAATTCCTGGGTTTTCCCCCACCTCAGGGCCAAAATGAGGACTTCCAGCCAAGGTCCCAGCAAAAAGAAGCTCCTTGTGGAAACCAGCAGGGTAAGCACGACAGCGGAGGCTTCGGGGCTCCTGACTGTTCCTGCTCTGTTACAAGCCAGTCGGGATTCCTGTTACCGGCACATCTTGGTCCTCCCTACAGACTGAATTGACTGAACTCGTTCTCAGGTTTCTTCCTTTGCAGAATTACATTCAACTGTTCTGTCCTTGCCACAACCTGTCCCAACTGTAGCTGCATGACAGTATACACGTCTATGAATCCTTTTGTTAAGAGTTCTTTTCTCGGCTGAAAAGGCTGCTTATACTCTGCAGTTCAAATACGAAAATAGGGCTGTTGAACTGAGGTAGGAACCAATATAGGATTTTCTCTTTAGAAACCTTTTTGCCTTCATCTACACTGGGGTCTTCTGAGTCTAGGAACATCTAGTTTCCACAAACAAGCTAGGCACGGGACAGCACGGGACAGCGGTAAGAGAAAACTTACTTAGAGCAGGGATGGGCTGGCCCCAACAGTATTTGATTTTATCTGTGAGGTCTGTTCCGCGTTTAGATATTCATATATCTGCTACTCCATTTCAGGGCTTGTTTTCCTAGTAGTCTCTAAAATAACACCCTTTTTCTTTTCCTTCTCTCTTGAAATAGCTGTTATTTATACTTTTTTTCTCTTCTGTCTCTGCAAAGTAGTTCCGACCTTAAGTATCCACACATTCTTAACTTACCTCCCTTGCCTTCCCAGGACCCATTACACGATCAGTTAGCAAGCAAACATATGTGCATTCATTCAGTAAACTTTTGGTGCCAGCACCGGCTCG
>PVKM010020716.1:0-23167 GCA_004027735.1 Carollia perspicillata
CATGGACGTGAAGAATGATGTGGTGATTGCCTGAAGGAGTACAGGGTGCTGAAGAGGGTGGCAAAGGGAGAAAAATCAGGACAACTGTAGTAGCATAATCAAGAAAATATAATTAAAAAAAGAATATTCTATTTCTCATTCTAAGATTCGTATCAATGACAAGCTCACCCTAACCCCCAGGGCTTGACCCCCACAGTGTGAACAACAACAACAAAATCATTGACATTCTGAAAATTCTAAGGGTATTTTTATGGCACCAAAGAAAAGCCATCTAATTTACTGGATTATGTCACTCTCGGACAGGAAATATTCAACACTAATGACTAGATATCAATAACTGAAAAGGTAACTGCATATAAAATGTCATTTCAAACAGCAGATTTCATTTTTGAGATAATAAAAAGGAATAAATAATGGTGAGGCAGTAAAATTATTTAGAATTTCATTCTCAAAGTAAGATCATCAAAGAAAAGTAATTTGCTGTATGTAAAATTATGTTTTGTTAAAAACCGGAGCAGTGAGGGCAGAAATCAAATTCTTAAATACATCAACAACATTTTCATTATTTCCCTCAGAGACAGAGTATTTGGTTTAGTCACTATTAGTATTCAACTTCAGAGCAAATTTCAATGAAAATTTTGTTGAGGTAGATTGAGAATATCCCCTGCAGCTATTTACTGCAGCTGAAAATAAATTGATCACATATCTTGCTAACTGCTCATACACAGAAGAAGCATTGTTTAATAAAAGAAAAATGAAACAAAATAACATGTGAGATCATTACACCAAATTTAATAAGAGCAAACCTCTGATGAGTTAAAAATTGATAACATTTAGATATGTCTTTAACAACATTGCTTATTAGAAAAACACTCAACTAAATTCTACAGATTATTTTGAAAGACCCACATAGGTTCAACAAAGCAAACTCCTAGGCGTACCAATATACCTGAACAAAATTTTTGTCACTCACTTGGAAATGTGGATAGTAAATTCACTATTTAGACATTCACAGGTTGTATTATTTCAACGACTGTAGTCACGAAGAAAGGCATTAAACAAGAACAAAGTGAACTCGCATAAAGTTAAGACTGACACTACTTGGAGAAAGGTTATTTTTACATATTAATTTTATATTAATAAAACTAAAATCACCACAAAGGATAACTCTATTTACTGGTTTACATACTGGTATCAAATTAAAATGATAAGAATGATCAAAATAATGATGACAGGGGGATGTAAAAAGTAGCACAGAGAATACAGTAAAAAATATTGTAATAACTTATATAGTGCCAAATGGGTACTTGAAATACTGGGGAAATCACTTTGCACATTATATGATCACCTAACCACTATGCTGTACACTTGAAACTTATATAAAATAATACTGAATGTTAATTATAATTTAAAAATAAAATTTAAAAAATTAATGTAAACAAATAATGATGATGGTAATAATGGCAAAAAACATGACAAAATAACCATATCCAGTATTTGTTTGAAATGGAAAATTATCCTGCAGATATCACTATTGACAAAAATTACAAATTTAAACTTTTTATAGCATCTTTATGCCATTTATGATGGAAACCATAAAAACGAGTACATACAAGTGGCTGAGTTAACATGTCTTGGAAAGGTGAGCCCATAAATTTGATCCCAATATTCCGATCAACATGATAGTAACAATGTAATTTCAGAATGATGCACATATACACGAGAAAATAAATGCTTTAAGGACTATGCATAGATCTTTATGACAGCTTCATACTAGTCTGGAAATTTAAAAAGAAAATTAATCTTTCCAAGACTGAATATACTCATTGAATCAGAATGATCCATAATATATATATATATAAAATTGTATTATATATAAATATATATATAATTCATATATATATAAAATTGTATTTTATATATATATAAAATTGTATTATATATATAATATATATAATATATATAATTATATATATAATATATATATATAATTTATATATATATATATAAATTCCTCTTAAAATACCTGGTGGAATTACTAATATATATTTTGTCTTTTTCTTTCATTCCTTTCTTTTTCTCTACTTTTTTGAGGGGGGAAGGAGAGGCTCCTTTTTGGTCATTTTCATAATACACATGTGTTAAAAACATTGTTAATATGGATATTTCCCTGGTATTATTCATATTAATTTCTGACATTTTTCAAAAACAGTTTTCTCTTCTTGTCATTTTTCTCACCACTGTTATGCATCCTGTTACATCAATATCTTATAAAAGCTGAAAAAATGACCTTTTCAAAATAGTTTTTAAAAAATTTGGAAAACTATTTAACCTGCCACTTAGGTTGTTTCACAATGCGAAGATATGTAATTGTTTAAAATAAAAAAGACAACAGACACAAGATGGAGTCCCTTCTGCTAAATCCCATATCCACAAACCAAGACTTCATACGTAACCTAATTGCAGTTACAACTTCCCCAGGAACATAGTCTTAACCAGTCATTGGTCTGTTATTTTCTGGCTAGCACGCATGAGATAATCCGCCACAGAGGTCACTTTCCTTCTCCTGAGAGAAGACAGGTAATCTGCTTCCTTCTCCCTTCTGCTTATCAAAGCCTCCAATTTTGAGCAGATCCTCAGAGTTCCTTTCTACTTATTAAATCTACTCTGATTCATGAATCATTTAGGAAAGCCAATTACATCTTTAGAATTGACTTAGTTGAATTTTTGTTGTATGACACACAGTCACCATAAAATGGTTTTGAAAACTGCCTTGCTTTACCACTGAAGTCTTAGAATATGGCAAATCTTTTATTAATAAGCAAGTGATAGGATATGCACAGATTTTGTGAGAAAAACAAAAGTGAAGTGAAAGCTAACGGAGAAGATATAATATATTCTTTTACTATCTATAACTTTATAATTTCATATATGACCTCCTGAGTTCAATTGACAAATATATATTGAGCCCGTACTGCTGAGGTCCTGTGAATTCAAATCCATTAATTTGGTTTGATATATTAGTTCAATTTCTGAAACTGTAATAGAGACCATAAAGAAAAATAAAAATTAATAAACATTGTTTGTACCTGTAACTCAAAAGATCACAATTTTTGAGAGGCTATCAATATATATTAAGAAAAGAGTTGAAAAATGAAATAAGTTTGAGAAATTGGTTTTAGTACAACAGAATTTTTCAAAGTTTTTAATATGCATACTTTATTTCCAAGATGCATTTTTATTTCCAAGAATGTAAAATAGGCACTACTTTCCAATCCTATTTGCCCATATAACCCTTTCTCCCAGAGTACCAATGATCATCCTTGAAAACTAGTGATATGAGCAAAAAAGGCAAGGGGAAAAGAGGTAATTGACCGCCCTGGCTGATGTGGCACACTGGATTGTGTACCAGCCTGTGTACCAAAGCGCTGCTGGTGCGATTCCCAATCAGGGCACATACCTGGGTTGCTGGCCAAGCACCCAGTGTGGGGTGCGTGAAAGGCAACCACACATTGATGTTTCTCTCCCTCTCTTCCCCACTTCACCTTTTTAAGAAAAAAAAAAAAAAAGAAAGAAAGAAAAGAAAGAAATAGGTAATTGACTAAAGGACAGGCCCAGAGGTTAAAGAGAAAAACAAATACAAAAAAAAATCTCATGCATTTTTTTTGCAACCTATGCCTAGTGAGTAGTAGTAATTTATTTATACCTAAGATTGGAATAATAGTAAAAAAAAATAAAGCAATGCAAAAGTTTAGAGATAGTATGGCAAGAGGGAAGAGAGATCAGGCTAAAGGTCAAATATAAGAACAATGGAAATTTATAGTCAAGGACCAAGGGTAAGGGTGTCTGGATGGAAAATTACTAAAAGGAGACATTGAAGGTAGGGACATTCCTGCTAAACCTACTTAAAAGGATTCTCATGGAAGGAATGCTAAGGTGACCAGATGTTAAGATTGGAGGAATCTCTCTAAGCTGACTTGTTAAACTTCTGGCTGAAACTGGGCTGAACACCCTGGCAATACTGGAGGCCTGGGTTGAGGTTTAGTTAAAAAAGAAGATTCAGAGAGGCCTGACTAGAGTTTGGTTAAGGAGAGAGTCTTTGTCACTAGAATGTTACAGATTTATTATTTTGAAAGAATTCTATTTCCTTGGGATACTTAGCTTTCCTTATGAAATATAAACAAAAGCAACCATGTTCCAGTACACTTTTAGGCAAAGAAACCTCCAATGGTGGAAAAAAGACAGATAATATTCTTGTTCTAGAAATGGAAACACTCACTAAACCATTAGGCAAAAACTAAATTATCTTAAATATTTATATGTTTATGACTAAAATATATCAGGATAATGTTATAAGGAGTGGCAATAAAAAGCGTATAGAAAGGATGGTCTGAATAATTTTCTATCAAGATAGTATTTGAGCCAAACTTGAGGACCGAGTGGGATTCAGCAGCAAAAGATGATGGGAACAGCAATTGGGCAGATGTAGCTGGCCCAAAGCACCATGGCATGAACACATCCAGGAATATCCCATAAATTAACTCCCTGCTTCCATTTTTTCTCGTCACCAGACTAGTCTTCATGAACATCTGAACCATTCTTTTTAAAATAACTAATCTCTTGTAATTTTCCTGTTCAAGACCACTCAATGGCTCTTGGCCCTGCTCAGGCTAAAATCCAGTCTTTACCACAGCCTACGTGATCCACCCCTTTCTCCATGCTCTGCTCCTTCATGCCAACCTCTGAAGTCACCGAGTTCCAGTCTCATTCTTGTTCACTCAGTTGCAGCGATAACGGTCCCTCTGCTGCAGTTTGAAGACATCAATGTGCTCTCAGAAAATTTCCACTTATTGCTTCTTTCTCCCTCAGATTCATTCATATCTCTCCCTCTCCCTCCCTCTCTCTCTCTCTCTGGGTCTCTTCTTCTTGTCTTCTGTCTTTCTCAATTTTGGTCTCTTTTCAAATGTGATGTCACCAGAGCAACTCTTCACCAACCATCCTCAGTTTAAATAGTATTTTCACCATCGCACTCTTTAACAGTGTGCAATATTTATTTTTCTCATTGTACTTGGAATTCCTAATATCTTGTATATTTATTTGTTATGTTCTTTCACCCACTTCGCTGCCTCCTAGAAAATAAGCTCCAGGACAATAGAGATTTGTTGGATTCATTAAAAATGGTATTCTTAGCACCCAGAAGTGCTCTTAAAATACAGCAGGTATTCGATGCTTATTTCTTGGCTGAATTATCTCTCTGAGCTATGTACTATTAGAATCGCCATATGACTGATGAAAAAGATTGTGATTCACAGGTTTTGAATAATTTACCTAGAGCTCTGCAGTTAGTAAGATACAAATCTGCTTGTATGTTTCCAAAAAATGTTGTTTTAAAACACTTAGTATTGATAAAACAGATTTGGAAATTACTGGTAACAATGTAAAATATATTAAGAGAACAAAAATTCAGACAATTGTCATATCCTTGAATTACAGTGATAATTGTAGGCAATATTAGAAAACTTGATAGGCAATACTTCCAGTGAGTGCATCATGTTCTATAAGTAATCGTTGTTTTGCAAGATTATCCTCCAGGAAAATGTTCCATATTTCAAAGCCCATTTTCTCTGATGGTAGTTGGGAAGTATAAAGATCAGATAGAAGAATTTAAAAATATTGCAAATGTTGCAATATCCAAGTGCTAACAAGTACTGGCTAAAAGAGGTCTAATTAATTTATAATAATTTTAAAAGATGAACTATCATATATTGATTGCTTCTCTTGAGTCTGATATATGCTAAAACAAAAATTAAAAATTTTGTTCATAGACTTTCTAATTCATTTTTTAAAGTATAAAAATTTCCCTGGCTAGTACAGCTCAGTGGACTGAATTCCGGCCTGCGAACCAAAAGACCACTGGCTCAATTCCCAGTCAGGGCACATGCCTGGGTTGTGAGCCAGACCCCCAGTACGGAGAGTGTGAGAGGCAACCACACATTGATGTTTCTCTCCCTCTCTTTCTCTCTCCCTTCCCCTCTCTCTGAAAATAAATAAATAAAATCTTTTAAGAATATATAAAATTTGGTGATCCAGTTCAAAGTGTAACTGTCAAAAAAGGGTACAGATATCATTCCTCATGCTTTGATCTATAAATTTTCATGTTTTTGTCTTATACAGCTTTCATATGGTTTACATTTTAATCAATTTTGGAAGGTGCATACCACTTACTAATCACGCTAGAACTGAAAGCATTTAGAAATAAAGCATCCTACCCGAAAGTAAGACAAATGTAAATGCATCTTAAAATAATTACTTTGAAAAGTTTTGGATGAATGTGTGAAATTAGAGATAATAGAGAAGGTGGAATGATTAGTTGATAAATTAGAGTATTGTATTTTGAAAGGAAGATAAGTATAAAGCAAAAAAGACAATTTTGAGACCACTTAATTAAACCCGCTCATGAAAAAAATATATTCCCCCTCCTACCCATAGTTTAAAGTTGTCTTTAAAATAAAATAGAGTTGCAATTAGAATGATGTACATAGCACAAGCACCAAATTATGTTTATTATTGGAAAATAGTCACGCATAGTAATTTTTGCATTGTTAAAATGAAAATTACATCAGCAGTTTTTGATAGAATATCATAGAACTTTTTTGCTATGATGATATATTTTCTTTTAAAATGGATTTAACTGAAAAAGATGTAGGTTACTTATCTTTAGCAATTCCATTAGCCACTGTCAGTCAAGATGTTAAGGAATTTATAGGAATTTAAAATACAAGTAAAATAACTTATAGAAATCATCACAGTGGAACTTATCAAAATAAAATGTAAACAGAAGAATTTAAACTTAGGGATATGCATATCAGTGAAATAACTAATTAACCTAATTATGCAAATTATAAATCTGAAAATTTACTTTTAGGATGTTTATTATGGTAAATTGTGGATTAGGCTACTATGCTATGTCTGATTAAATTTCGGAGGAAAAGCACCTGCTTGGTAAGAGATCAAAATTAGTCACTTCTAAAAATGCATTAAATCTTTATGTCAACTGACCTACGTTAGTGTGCTATTAAGGAAGAAACTTATCAGTCTTAACTTTGAAACATTTACATGTGGATTTTTCACAGCAAATATGTAGCCCCAAGATGGTTTCTAGCACTCAACATACTTCTGGTCTGCATTCCACAGATGTAAATACATAGAGAATTAAATAAACATAGTAATTTCAAAAAATCATTAGAGACATAAAAATGTAGTGCTTACATTCTCACATGGACACAAAAACATATACAAGTGCTTGGGTACCTACACACACACCCACATTGTGGTGAAGCAAGGTAATGATGTTCTTTTTGTTGCTGAGTTCTTTAATAATATCAATTTTTAAACTAAAACCTTGCAAAGGTAAAGTCTAACATTATGTAAAGAACTGGAAAGCAACATAGGTATATGATGATTACATAATATATATTTTTTTAAACTAGAGAGGAATCAAGTTAGAGTTCACTATCTAGGAAGAGGCAGGCAACATTCCCTATGGCTCAGAAACATCTGAAACCATAGATCAAAAGTGTGTGACCCTCAGAGTTGGCTGGAAAAGCTGAATGTTAGGGAGACGTTAAAAACATGAAAACATTTATGAAGAGAGTTTGGAAAAGTTGGAGGAAATTTTGATAAAATTGTTACTTTTATTCTGTATCAAATTACAGCAAATGGAATATAAATAAGGGGAATTGTTTACAGCAGTCTGAGAATATTCAGTGTAACTGAAATTTTGCTTGAGTTTCTGTGTTAGATTCCTAGAGCTGCTGTAACAAAATACTAAAACCTGAGTGGCTTAAAATAACAGAAATGTGTTTTCTCACAGTTCTGGGAGCCAGAAGTCCGAAATGAAGATTTTGGCAGGGCCATATTCCTTCTGAAGTCTCTAAGGGAGAAGCCTTCCCTGCCTCTTCCTAGCTTCTGGAATGGACGTTGATTCTTGATGTTCCTTGGTTTGTGGCTTCATTATGCCAGTCTCTGCCTCTGTCTTCACAAAGTGTTCTGTTTGCGTCTTTATGTCATCTTCCTACTGTCCATGTCTGTCGTTGTGCTTGAATTTCCTCTGTTTATAAGAATCCCACCTACTGGATGAGGAACCACTCCAATGACTTTAAGTTGACTACTTCTATACAAGTACTATTTCTGTACAAAGTCACATTCTGAAATGCTGGGGGGACTTCAATGCATTGGCAGGGCAGGTGGAGGAGGAGACATGATTTAATGCATAACAGTTTTAATTACAATAAACTACAGAAGAAGCATATGCACTTGTAAGTTCTACATTTGCAGAGGCAGTATATATAGAAATGAAAAACTGAGCTTTAATCCAGACAGATTCTACCCATCATTTAGAGTTCATTGTGTCCTCAGGCACATCACTAGCTAGGAGTTGGACTTTCTCCTCTATCTATAACACACACACAATATAAAAGTCTTCAACTTTATCATGTCCTCCACTAACCTCTCCCCTTTTTCGTCTTAACCTTTGGCTGGTGGGTTTTTGTATGTACTGCTCCTTAAAGACAGCTTGTGTATTGCAACTTTTTCAGGTGGAATTCTGTTATATTGACATTTGTTGGGTAAAGAGTGTTATGTAACCTTCTGTCTGACTGGCCTTCACCTGTGTTTCTGTACCTCTTCTGGTGTAACTTTTTCTCCAATTCCCCTGCACTATTCCCTAGCTGAAGCTTTTCCAATTTAATTTTTTGAAACCCCAACCCCTGTTAATTGTATTTTTTTCTTTGTCCCTCAAGTGAAGATTGAAGTCTGAAGGGGACAGGAAGTGGAGAGCAGTTTTTTTTCCCTCCCCAAGTGGAGTAAGTTTCCTGAAGCTCACTCTGTCAGAGTCCTTCTTTAATAGTAAGTCTCAGTTATGGAGAAGGGCCTAGTCTTCAAAATGGTTCCTCGTCCCTTTCACTTGCCATGGGCAAGAGGGAATCTTTCTTGGATTGTCACTGTGAGAACCTGGGGAGTTTCCCAGAGGTAAAATCCACAGAAGTGTGCCCCTACCACACTGATAGTCCCTCACTGTCATACTAGGCCACACTCAGTCACCAGCCATTGTTCAAAATCCCCATGAATGTGTTCCTACAGCTTATGGCTCCTACAGCTCTGCTTCAAGTGAGTGGATCTGGACTAAGCCACCCCAGATCCACATCTCTCCAGAGTTCTGGTGGTAGTTTTCCCTGCAATGTTCTCTGATTATTCCAAGAAAACGCACTGATGTTTAGTTTCCCTGGCATTTTCTTGCTGTAAAAATAGTGTTGATTTCTAAGCATTTTAGATGTCTAAGTGGAAATAGATACTCCTTGAAATTATTTTTAATTAGAAACTGATAATCATTGAAGCATCCTTGGACAAAATCTTAGTGTTGAAGGACAAGTAGACTAGATAGATAGATAGATAGATAGATAGATAGATAGATAGATAGATAGATAGATAGACAGATGATAGATAGATAGGTAGATAAATAGATAGTTGATAGAGGCGGTTACAATAGCAGACAAAATATTTCTTTCACAGCACAGTTGCCCGAAAATAGAAGAGATGACTCCTCAAGACACAAATATTTTGGAAGCACATATTAATAACAATCTAGTACAGCACTTTCCCTCTCTCAGTTTTTAAAAGGCATCATGTCACAACTTATTAAAAATACCATTCCAGAAACATGATTTTGATAAAATTCAATGTAACTAGCAGACGAGGAGAGTATACTGCTTTCAACTTTTACTTCAGTTCAGTGATAAAGCAACAAATTAGATTCTGTGCACCTTTTATTGTTAAAGATGATTTTTGTACACAAATAAAATGATAACTATTTTTATCAGAGATCCATTTAATGAATTATATATTATATATAGAGGCTGAGAAGTGGAATCAGTGGTAAAAGATATCATTTCCTGAAAATCAGAATACTTAGATACCTCAGTTCAAGCTCATCCTACAGATGTTAAAAAAAAAGCCATATACTTAATGTACATTACATGGTATGTAAAATGTTGATATGTAAAAATGTCCATTCAAAATATCTGGTACCATTAATAGTAACATGAATTAATTAACTGTAGTATATTCAACAGTAGAATACTATACAGGAATAAGAAAAAATAAACTACAACAACACACAATCATATTGATGATCTTATAAAAATAATATAAAGGGAAAGAACAGAGACAAAAAGAACAAACCGTATATATATATATTTTTTTTTGCAGTGTTCAAGGAATAGTCTATGTTTTAGAAATCAGGATAGTGTTACTTACACTTGAGGGGAAACAGGGACTTCTAGGATTCTGAGGTGAGTTCTGGTTAGCTGAGTGTGTTCACTTTATGAAGATGTATGCACCATTATGATTTGCGTCTTTTCTGTAAGTATGTTATAGTTCAATAAAAAGTACAATATATGATTGTAAGATTTTTAAATATTGCTTGATGAATAGACTGCAATTTAGATGTATATCATTGTCTCTATTTTTTTTCCTATACAAAAACTTTTGCCTGCTTTCATTTCTGGAATTAAATATATGGCACTCAAGGACTCCCCAAGTTGTAACCTATTACACACCTTTCTAGTGTGATTTTCCACTTGATTTTTAGTACAATATTTTCTTCCATCATCCCCCAGGCACTTGTTATTCTCTGATATGCTTTCAAGCTCTGCATATATAAATTCTATACTCATTGAACCATAGCTCAAATGCTACTCTTGTCTGCACTCCCAGCTCATAGTGCCTGTTGCCCTCTGTCTTGTACCAGTAAGCAGTAATCAACTCAGGCCACACATTTAGAAAGTACCTCCCTGTTCCACACATTAGATTGCATCCTGACTGTTGTTCACATAAGAAAGATGACACTTGTAATACTTATGGTAATTTGACAGGCTTTTGACTATAGTTTGGCCTTCTATATGGTGAGCTCTATGAAGAGTGGAATTATATGATGGCAGTCTTTAGTTGCAAGTGAAAGAAAATGACAATAATCAAAAGAAAAAGTTATTTTATGGAGAACATACTAAATGACCCCAAGTATTCTCGCAAACTTTCAAGAACCAATGTTTTCTTAGGAGAGAAGAAAAGTCGAGGTGACACCCAGAAGTACAGCAAAATTCACACCATTAACGCCATCCAGCAAGGCACTCCTTCCGTTAACACAACTCAGAACATTGTTCGTGGCACTACTTACACCCCACCCCAGAACACAATGCTGCTGACAAAACCAAGTCACAACTTGCTGGTGTGTTTCCTTCCCGAGTTCCAATTCTAATCTAGGATGTTTGCAGTTAATTGGCCTCTCTTAAGTGACTATTTACATAAGAAGAAAATGATCTAGAAATGCAAGTAGCTAGTTTTTCTAACTTTCTTAGTATTGGTGAGATATACCTCAAACAGATCCTCACATTGAAGAGAATTACCCAGAGTTATTTGTGTATAGAAAGGGATTTGGAGTGCAGGAGCTGACCAGTGTGGTGACTTATTTATTTAAACTTAGCAGCTAAGACTCTGCTCAATATGTAGTAGGTATTTAATAATATGTGCACAATTTATTGAACGAAGGAAGGAAGGAAGGAAGGAAGGAAGGAAGGAAGGAAGGAAGGAAGGAAGGAAGGCAGGCAAAAAAGGAGGAGGGGAGGAAATTAACTCTCTGAAAGAAACTATTATTTTGAGTTCTGGTAAATTGGCAAACGTTTTGTTTTGATTTTTGATGGGGAACTTAGAGTTGTTTTCCATACACTGTCAACATATAACATGACTGAGAAATATAAAATTATGTAACTATTTTTACCATTTTTCTCTCTCAAGAGATAAAATTCCATAAGCATTAAAATATTTACTTTAATTCTGCTGTGTAGTACTCCACTGTGTAAATGTACCACAGTTTTTGTTTCTTTTATCTATTTCAGTTTTCTTAAAGAACTACTTCAGATGTTATCCACACTGCCCTTCTTTTTTGTTCATTTGTCTGGGTAACACTGTCATCATCTCAGTTGACACACCACCTTTTTCTTTTCCCCAGACCACAGCTGCAACTGAGATCTGACATAATCATTTCATATGAAGTTAGACTGTTGTCCTTGTATGATCCAAATTTCTCTGAAGTTACAGTAGTGAATGTGGATTAAGTTTCAGGTTTTCAGTGAAGAAAGAAACCGTGTGGGAAATGGGAATAACCTTATAAGCTAAAATGCTTTATTCTTACTGTTTGAAAATCCAGAATCCTTATTACTAAATAAATATAGATACTGAGACCAGAACACTAATCATTTCCCACATGTGTTCTCTTGTAGGAAGGGCATCAGTTTTTCTTTACATATATATTTTTTTCACTGCAGTAAACTTAAATGCATTGTGGCTAACATGAGTTGTGGCAAGAAGGTTCATGCTTTTATATTATCAGATACATAATAAACATATTGCACTTACAAATGCATTTACTCAAAGTAAATATATTAATAAAATAAATTAATACATGTAATTTTGTTATGCAGGCATATTGCAGAGAGTATACACACAAAGAAAGTTAGTGAAATTGTACAAATGATTTCACGAAAAATTTACTTTTTATTCCTGTTAGGGATTTCCTTTAAAGCAAAGTTTCTGGTCTCAGGAAGTTTTTCTGGCCTGGTTTACTAATTAGTTCCACTACAAAACAAAGTTCTTTGCTACAAAACATTACAATTGAATCCTTCAGTCCAAAGGCAATCAAACTCCTCTATGTTTTCATGTTGACAGGAAGCTATGGTCTTTAGTACTTGACCAAGTCTGGATAGCTCTGAAATAATCAGTGTGTGGCATTTATCTCTTATGGCTCACCTAAAATGTATTTGTGCTCTGTATAGCAATTATGTATCACCAGACCACATATTTTCTTGTTTCAAAACACATTTTAAGTCTATATTGGGGAAAACACATTTTAGACAGGCAAATTCTATCTATGTTAAAGTTAATGTTATATAAAGAAGATAAGTAATACATTTAGACAATTTTAAATAATTATATAAAAACGCGAGATATAAAGTAGTTTATGTGCATTAAGTGCCAAAATACTAAAATTAAATGTAATACCTTTTTTTAAAAGTCTTGATTGTTGTGGAGTAATATTACATAAACAAGGAAAAATAATTTCTCAGTGTATCAGAAACAACACAGCCTTTGCTTTTATTTAACTTTTTTAAAGCTAAATATGCAACTTTAGCAAATATTGAGGGCATAGATTATGGTTGACCCTAAATTAAGGAATAGAAAATTAAAGTTTAATAAGGCACAGATTTTTCCATTGATAGCATCATAATTCTTTTGAGGTGTAATTCGTGCTTGCAAAAGAAATGTCAACTTGCAGATTTTTTTTTTAAATGAAGGCTTTCTTTGTACTAAAATGTCTCTAGTACAAGAAAATAAATGGCATCACAAATGTAGATATTGTAAAAAAAACAGCAATAGCATTACGGTAATGTAAGTATCCTTTTCACTTACTCTGTTCACATACTTCTATGTCATTCATTCAACCACAAATATTTACTGAATAGTTATATTACCAGTTGTGTCTAATAGATATACAGAGTCTGTCTTTATGGAACTCGCATCCTTGTAGAGCATCTAGGCATGAATACATAATCATAAATGCAATGATTTCTGCTAAATAAAAAGAGGTAAAGTATTTAAGTCTCCACTATTCGACAAGGTAGTTTGTCAGTTTGACTTTTTATATAATAAAATGAGAAGTGGGAAAAGGAGACAGGGCAAATGTTCCCATTAAAAAATATTTTCTTTGCTTTACATACCAGGATTATCTGAAAGAATTTCTCAGTATTTCTGAGTCCTTAGCACCTGAAGTAGGAATTTGCTTTCTGTGACTCTAGAGAATTTAGTACAGAAATACTTCCTTCGACTAAACACTCCCTTTTTAGGACAGATTCTTTTGGGGAGCTTTCTTAATCATTCAGACCTAAACTTTTTACTTACTCATTTTTCTTGATTTAACTCCAGCCTCGGTGACGTTAAATCCTATAAAGTCTCTAGATTCAACTGTTTATTCTTTCATTTAATAATTTAAAATACTGGGCATGGAGAAAGAAGTAGATTATGTATCTCCAGAGGATGCTTTATTTGGTTTGATTTTAAATGAGGAGAATGGTTATTCCATTTGTTGGGCTGAAAACATTTTGTAGTTTCCTGGAATTGGAAGTAAAGAATAAAATAAAAGAAAAAGCCCTGAGCCAAGAAGAAATGCTATACAATATAGTAATTGGGTATATTTTCAGAATATAAAGGCATTAATTTACAACTTAATTAGTGCCACAATAGTCCATACTGTCCTCTATTTTTTCTTCTTTGCTGCTTGATTCAGAATGCTTGAGTTTCACTGTTGACAATATTGAGTAATCCATGGTATGAATGTTGTGTTCCTGTATTTTAGGGCATCTATTATAACATGGCCTTGGGATTCAGTGACATTTCCTGAGAATGCTGACAATGCAACTGCATAGGGAAAATAGGCTTTTAGCAGGGAAAGGGTGCTTGGGGTCCAGATACAGGGTGAGGAGTTGGAGGGAAGGGAAGAAAAATGCTGATGCCCAAATGGAATCTTTTTCCCCCAGATTTATTCAAATAGTATTGACATATAATACATGTAAGTTTAAAGTATACAACACAATGGTTTGGTACACAAATATGTTGCTAAATGATTACCACAATAGGATTAGTTCTCACCTCCACACCCTCACATGATTACTATTGTGTGTGTGTGTCAGTGAGGGTGGGGGTGCATTAAATGTCTACCCTCTTAACAAATTTCAACAATATTATACAGTGTTGTCAATTATAGTTGCTATCCTACACATTAGATTCCGAGAACTTTTTCATCTTACAGTGGGATGTTTGTACCCTCTGGCTAACATCTCCCCATTTTCCCCCAACCCTAACACTGGTAGTCACCATGCTGCTCACTATTTCTGAGTTTAAAATTCTACTTTTAAATGAGAACATAGAGTACTTGTCTTTTTCTGTCTGATTTATTTCACTCAGCATAATGAATGCCCTCAAGGTCCATTCATGTTGCTTCAAAAGGCAATATGTCCTTCTTAATTTTTGTGGCTGAATAATATTCCATTCTATGTATATATGTGCTTGTACCACATTTTCTTTACTCAAATCTTGACATGAGGTCAGAAACGTAATCAGAAATGAGATAACTTACTACTTGGCATTTGATATAAAGCATATCAAATTGTTCTTAAAACAATGGGAAGTTATTAGGTGTTTTAAGTAATTGAAGCTGAAAAAATGTTAAAAAACAGAATATAGAAAAACTAGACAGTTCTCTTATGTTGTCACACAAGCTTAAGTTTTAGACTCTTAATTCTCATGATCTGCCAAGCTATGTAGGACAGATGGTTACCAAAAGTTTCTTTCTAATTATTTATGAAATCACTTAAGGGAGATAGCACTTATGTTTCATGCTATTACTCAAAGAAAGATGAGTCTGTTGGGGGGAAGAGGAACATGACTAGTTGTTCCTCTTATTTTTATGCTATGCAAATGGGGGTAGCACAATATCATGGGGCCAAAGTAATTTCCAATTAATGCACTATTCACTTGTTTCAAAAGAAAGACTCCATCCCACAACAGATCTTCCCACAAATGCAATTGCTAAGCAATACAAGTTACAGAATAGAAACTACAATTGACAACTTCCACAAAATTTTAAATAAGTAAAATCACAAATTCTTTCTTACATAAAAAATTTTAATAAAAATAAATATTCAAAAACTGAAATTTAAAAAAAGAAATTTACATTTAGTAAACTAATGAACAATTTATTTTTTAAAAATTTTTTTGCTTCTGTAATATCTTAGAATAAAAGGGGAATCTGCGACATTTACACACTTTAAAAACAGCACACATTATGACATTGTAATACAGATGCCTACACTGATAAACTCATAGATTAGTAAAAACCTCACATTTGATATATATTTTCCTTTGGTAGTTAGTCAAAACCAATGTTTACTTTTATATTAACATAAGGAATCATTTTTTCAAGTTAATCAACTATTTTACAGGTATTAATTTGCATTTATCTTTGCTTCTACTATTTGTACTTTGAGGGAAAGTGAAGTGCCTTTTCTCTATTTTTAGTAATTGTTCTGAAGTGCTTTTTCAGAACAAATGTCTGCACCTAGAATACTACAAAATTCAAAATGAGAAAGTCTGACATCTGTGTGTTTAGATGTTTTAAGAAAATCAAAGCAGAAATACAACCAAAATCAAAAGAACATTCTAATTATTATGCAAATTATTCCATGACAATAGATTGTTTATTGTCTGTGACCTATGTTTATGTTATCATACCTATGTTAACATGTTGGTTTTACATAGATCTAATGAAAACATAAATGTTCATCTTTTTCTTGTTAACAAAAAATATTTTAAGATTCTTCTGGAGAAAAAAGATAGATTCTTCAATTTCTGTATTCTCTCTATCACTTCTCATAGTGTGTCTTATTTTATTTGTATTTCCAGATATAATCTATAGATATATTGTATTAACACTTTATCAGCTCCTTTAGAAATATTAAATTTTAATATACCTATTTTCTTAAAAAGAAAATACATTGAGATTTCTCTGCAAGATGGTGGCATAGGAAAACATAGCCCTCCTCATCTCACAACCACATCAAAATCACAACAAAACTGCTGAACATCCATTATTCAGAACCACCTCAAATCAAGCTGAATAGAAGTCTTACAACTACAGAATCATAGAGGAAACCACATCAAGACTGGTAGAAGAAACAGAGATACAGAACCTGCTGGTCTCACATCCATGTGTAGTGGGTAAAAATTGGGAGGATATCTCAGGAGCAAGGGGTCCTAGCCCTATACCAGGTCACCCAGTTTAGGGTTCCAGTGCCAGGAAAATAAACTCCCATAACCTCTGGCTATAAAAGTCAATGGGGATTGAGGCTATGAAAGACAGAAACTTCTGAAGTCCCAGGCAGTTCTTCTTAAAGAAGGGCCATTCACAAACTTACTCAGACTCACTGCCTCTGAGGTCCAGTGTCAGGGCAGCAGCTTGAAAGGCACCAGAGGCATATGGGGAGGAACTAAAGCATCTGGCATTAGGGTAAGAGCTGGGAGGCAGCTTTCTCCTAGACTGAAGTGCTGGCAGAGGTCATTGTTCCTTTTCTGAGCCCTCCCTCCACAGAGCCAGGAGATGGGCACCATATATGAGATTCCATCAACATGGTTCACACTGTTTGCCCTGCACTGGTCATCCCTGAGGCTCAACTCCACAGAACTTTGGGCGTACCTAAGTTGTTTCCAGTGACTTACGGTTTGTCATGGTTCATGCTTCAGATTTTCCTAAATTCTCTCAAAAAAGCAGCATCAGGCCTCAGAATGCCCTGTATTTCTCATTAAGTGGCCCTGGGGCCAGCCCTAGTAGCAGCTAGCTTTGGTTCACAGCTTGGCCTCACCTGTGTACCTCCAAGTAGCAGCCATTTGTAGATCACTTTATAGCTTATGTAAGGTGGCCCCAGACAGAACATAGATGATGGCTGACCTCAGTTGGCAGTTCCTGGGAAAACCTAGAGCCTGCATACCCAGTAGAAAGCTACAGAACACATTGGAACACCATTATGCAACTACCTGTATTAGTGACACACTCAAGGGGTGGGATCATCAAGCAACAGAGCCCTGGTGAAGTAAGTCCTGCTCTATATAGTGGGCCCCTGCACAGATGATCTTCCACAGTGGTCAGAGGTTGGTCGTCAGTGGTCATAGGCAGTCATTACAGCTGATCAGCCTATGTAAATCCCTGTTATTGACAAGCCAACAGCAATCAAGGCTCAACTATAAGACAGCCCATGTGATGGGAGCACTTCAAGTATACAGCTTAGGTGATAGAGGAGGCTATGCCACTGGATCCTGCAGGACAACTACTACATTAGGCCACTCTGCCAAGCCAGAGCGATGTAACAGCTCTACCTATTACATAGGAACAACCATGGGTGGCTGCCAAAATGAAGAGACAAAGTAACATGTCTCAAATGAAAGAACAGCATAAACCTGCAGAAAGAACTAAACACAAAGGAAATGAGCAATCTACCAGATGCAAAGTTCAAAATACTATTTATAAGGACACCCAATGAACTTAGGGGAAGAGCAGGTAAGCTCAGAGAGAACTTCAACAACATATAAAATTACATGGAAGTCATAAATAAGAACTATTCAGAAATGAAGGATGCACTAACAAATGAATAACAATTTACAAATGAATCAATAGTAGAATGGAAGAAGCTGATAATCAGATCAGTAAGTTAGAATATATGGAAAGAAAAACCACCCAATTAGAACAGCAAGAAAAAAAAGGGTACTGTAAGGAGTCTCTGGACCAACTTCAAGCATATCTACATTGGCATCATGGGGGTTCTGGAAGGAGCAATTGGAAATGTGTTTGAAAACAAATAACAACACACAACTTTTCTAACTTGGTGAAGGAAATAGACATACAAGTCCAGGAAGCACAGAGAGTCCCAAACAAGATGAAACCAAAGAGGCCCACACCAAGACACATCATAATTAAAATGCCACATGTGCAAGATAGATATTCTTAAAAGCAGCAAGAGAAAAGCAGTTGGTTACCTACAAGGTAGTTTAATAAGACTTTCAGCTGATTTCTCAAAAGAAAGTTTGTAGGCTAGAAAGATTGGCAAGAAAATATTTAAAGTGAGAAAAAGCAAGAACCTATAAGCAAGATTACCCAGCAAGCTATTTTTTAGAATTGAAGAATAGATAAAGAGCTTCCTAGACAAGAAAAAGTTAAAGGAGTTGCTGATCACCAAACCAATATGTGAAATGTTAAAGGGTCTTCCTTAAAAAGAAGATAAAAAAATGAACAATAAATACATATCTATCAATAATTAAATCTAAAAACAAAAGAAACAAAGAAGGACAGAAATAGAATCATAGATACAAAGAATGTTTTGATAGTTGCCAGATGGGAGGGGGTGAAGTGATGAGCAAAAAAGGTAAAGGAATTAAGAAGTACAAATTGGCCCTGGAGGGTGTAGCTCAATGGATTGAGTCTGGGCCACACTCAGTGGTGCATGACCAAGGAGTCCTGTTTGATTCCCAGTAAGGGCACCTGTCTGGGTTGCAGACCAGGTTCCCAGTAGGGGGCACATGAGAGGCAAAGCACATTGATGTTTCTCTCCCTCTCTTTCTCTCTCCCCTCCCCTGTCTCTGAAAATAAACAAATAAATCTTTAAAAAAAGAAATACAAATTGGTTGTCACATAATGGTTGTGGGAACATAAGTCACAGCATAGGGAATATAGTAGCCAAAGAATATATGCATGATCCAAGGACATAGACAACTGTGTGGGAATTGCCTGGGTGAGTGGGGGGTTAGGTCCATGGGGGTACAGGGGAAAAATTTAGGACAGTAGTATAAACAATAAAATATTATTTAAATTTTAAAAAGTAAAAAAAAAAAACATCGACTAATGCCACCAATAATGGTTGTTAGTGTTGTTCACCAAATACACACTATTCTCCACCTTCTTGATAGAGTGAGATTGAACTCCTGACTTCCTGAGAGTGGTAGGGACATGTGATTCGCCAGAAGAAAGGACTTGTAGGGCTTCAACTACAGCATTTAATTGCAGAGCTAACCTTTCCAAAGCTTATTTCCTATTGCCTTGATGAGTAGCAGTGTCCCGGAATGTCCACTCTACCTGCCCAGATTCTTTAGTGAGATGAATAGAAGAATAAATGATATAATCCCATCGTCAATCCTTGTCAAGAAATAAACCTTTGTGAATTTAAGCCATTGAAATTGTGTTTATTTGTTACTAGAACATGATCAGTATATTTTATAATCAAAGAAAATACACAATACCTTTTACAAATTAAATAATTTTATGATTGTAGCTTTAGGTTACAAAAAGAAGAATGTATCTCAAATGCCTTAAATTCAAAAGTTAGTGTCCCAAATGGCAATAAAACTTGTTTTTCTATCTCTTTATACAGTGTATTATCCACTAGATAGTTTTTCTCTTTCATGACAGCTTTTTACACATGCAAGTGTAAAGATGAAAAAGGGAATTTCAGCAGGGGGAGAAATAATGAGTCTGCAAGGGTAAGTTACCTTTGATATCTTCAGGGGATAAACATTTGCACATCATGACCTTAAACATGTCTCAAAGAGAAAAAATGGCTTACCATTGCAAAGCAGTTCTATTTACCAAGTCAGATCTGTCAGGCAAGGCACCTGGACTTCATAAAAATGACATCAAAAGTAACCAATGCATGTAATGGAATCCAAGTAACATTATGGACTGTACATGTTGGTATAACTATACATACTCCTTATAAGGCAACTTATCCAAGGTAATAATTAAAATAATATGGTAATTTGGGCTAAAATTTAAGGACATACAAAGCTATAGATGCAATATGTTAGAGCATATTTAACTAATTTACTATAATTTATGTAAAATCTAACAAACTTTTTTAAAATATTAAGGTTAGTATTACACATTATTTAAAGAAATTGGTATGGATACTACACTATTAAAAGATTCAGGTTCCCAGGGCAATTATTTAACTCTTCACATATTGGTTCCAAACTTCACTTGGCCTTATTTTTAGTTCAACCATATTTTCTTTTTGCTACATAGTATGCAGAGATTTCAATTTGTTGTTGTTATGGGCTGAAAGAGCACATTATGACTTTTTCAAATATAAGCATTTTTTAAATTTTGATTTTATTTAACCCTCAAACTGTTGGCAGATATAAAGAGGGGATATACAAGCTTGGAGTAAGACTCAGAGTTCACAGATAATCTACACTATGTCAATTAAAAGAGTAGTAGTCATCTTCTCTTCCTACCACCACCATTACTGGTGTCTTTGGATCATCTGAACTAGCCTGGTAATATCCTTTATTTCTATGTATATGTATTGACACCTGACACCATAAGCCCAGAGTCCCAGGTGACCCTCATTTCTCTCACTGTAAGATCTATAAGTCTTTGCATATCCTCTTTCCCCTATCCATCTCTCACTCCCTCCAGCTCATGAAAAGCTACCATAACACCCTTAATTACCCAATTCATAGTCATCAAGTTTCTCTCTATCCTCAAGCACTCTATGAGAATCTTCCTCACCTCCTTGCTTCTGCAGCAGCTTTCTAAAGCAGTGACGGTCCTTTCTCCCACTTTATTCACATCATTGTGTTTGAGTAACAGTGATGTCCTCTATCCTTATTGACTCTGGAAAACAATTTTCTTTCCTCATTTTTTGAAAAATGATACTTGAATCACATGCTGTTCATACTATTCACTGCCTTCAAAAAATTAGTTCTACTCTGCCTAAATCACTTATTTCCGTGGTGATAGGCGACCATCCCAGACCCTGTCATTACCAATTACTGCCAACTCTTGATCATCTTGATGGCTTCTTTTTCCTGATTATCCAGGTTAAATTGTATGGTCAGTTCTCATAATTACTTCCTCTTAGATACTCTCAAATCAGTCCCACTCTCATTTTGCCTCGTATGTGTGGAAAATGCATAACCCTGTGTAAATGCAATGATCTATGTGCTTTTATCTGCACCTATGCAAATAAATACGGTAGAAGAAAAACAGAAATCTCACTATTTTTTCCCTTTAAGCTCCATGACCACAAACCCCAAGGAGATTTAAAGCTAACTAGAAACCACTACCTATCTCTAGCCTACCCACTTCCCCATTGTTCTTAAGCTTTCTCTAGTCCCTTCAACGATCCCATATCTTTCCATTTCCCATACATAGTTAATGTCCTTTCTTAACAGAGAAAACAGAAATAATTCTAAAAATTTTAATATCTCCTTCTGCCACATGTAGACACCTATCAGCATCTGTACCCATATATTGTGCCTTTCTAACCTATTAACATAGAAAAATTAATGCTCATTTCTCAAGCTAGTTCTTCACTCCTTCAATTCCCAACTCTACTGAAGATCTTTACCATTAGAACACAGGCACGCTGCAATTTCCACATTCTAAAAAAAGTAGTAATGTAACTTCAACCACCACAAAAATACTTCTCCTCCCTGTGCCAATGTATCTGCTCCTTTTTGCAGAAAATACACACCAATTTGTATCTCTACTTTTTCTCTTCAGCCTATTTTGATTAGATTTCTTCTGTTTCTCATTCAGCCAAATTGATCTTGTCAGGTTCATCAATGACCTCCAAATTGCTTAATCCAATACCCATTTTTTTAGACTTTCATTTTACTTGGCCTATTCAATAGCATTTGACACAGTTGATAATGCCTTTTCCTTTGTACAATTTCTTTGTACAATTTCTTGTTTTCCAAACTACTGCATGCTCTTGGACTCCTTCCTTTCTTACCGTCTGGTCCTTTACAGAGTCCATTGCTGATTCACATCCTTCTTCCATTTTCTTAATTATAGAGTGGCCCGTGACTGAGATCTTCACTTTTTTTTCTTCACTGTAGAAATTCAATCTCTCGGTCATTTTATTCTTCCATAAACCAGTAATTTATAACTTTGGTTCTTCAACACTGTCCTTTTCTGTGGACTCCAAAGATAATTCAACTACTTACGTAACATAGGTATACACTTCTAATAGTGTTAAGTGTATTCGCATATAATGAATAAATCAAGATTAACTGACATGAATTCAAGTCCTGATCTTTCTCACCAAGCCTTTTGTATCTTGATTTTGTTCATCTCAATGTGTGGCAACTCTAGTTTTCCATTTCTCAGACAAAGAACCCCAGAGGCATTTCTGATTCTTTCTGTCATAACTCAAAATCTTTTAAAGAAATCTGTTGCTCTCATTTCAAAATATATCCCAAATGAGATTATTCTACTTCCACCATTATCTACTTTGAACCGATCTACCATAATTTCCCTTTTAATAATCACAGCTACCCGTTTATTCTGCTTTACCCTTGCCCCATTTAAAGCTATACTCCACACTGTAAGCATTTTAATCCTTCATATTACTCCTTCGTTAAAAACCCTCCGTTTTTTTTCCAAATAAAATCCAGACTCCTTAAAATAGCTTTTAATATCCCAAACAATCTACCCTCTGCCCCTCCTCTC
>PVKM010020717.1:0-23179 GCA_004027735.1 Carollia perspicillata
GCGCAAACATCCATAACCGAACTGGTGTTTCTTTCCCGGATTCAAGGTATGGCCAAGTCACCCAGGCTCACTTCCAGGGCCCAGTGTTCATCTGGGCGGCTGCAACCCAGGACGGCGCTCTGCCCTTTGATCTGGTTGCAACCGGAGTGTTACAAATATGCTTTTATTAAGCTATCTCCAGCATGCCTGAGGGTATCAGTCTGGAATGCGAGAATGAGCGCTTCAGACTGTGAGGTTCCCAAGTCTCATTTCTGTTACATTTTTTTCCCCCGGCAGGCTGGCTGACGCTCCGCCAATGGAAGGCAGCAACGAGCATCTCGTGAACCACAGTAACTGTCACACAGCAGCGTCAGAGGGCACGCCAGGAAGCTCGCGGTCTCTGTCCTCAAAGCCCAGAATTCAGGTAAAGGACAAGGGAAGAACACAAGCACCAGAACCCTAAACTGTACTTTCATCAAGACACCCACAGGCACTCACTGAGCGGCGAGGCGCTCCACGCACTGTGCTCAAAAGATACAGGGGAGGCACCACCGTCTCTGGCCATCAAGCACCCACGTCCCGCTGCCCACGTCCAGGGGGATGAATCTTTCCAAGGACTCCGTTCTTTCTCTTCTGGAGCCTTTTCTTCCTTGACTTGGCAATGCAGGCCTCCATTTTCAAAATCAAAATGCACTAAAGAACTTGTTACAGCTGGAAGATACTCTGTGGGCAAACGGGTGCGGCCAACAGGATACACGGCCAGCAGCACAGCCAGCGTCTCCCCACTTCCCGGACAGTTCCCCAGAAACCTCCCAGCCCTTCTCTCAGGGTAAGGGTGGGTCTCACCAAAGGGTTCACTGCTGGCACAGAGAAACCAACAGAGCCTGCTTTGCCCAGGGATACAACTGGTAAGAGACAGAGAGCAGTGTCCTTGACAAAGAGTAGACTCTGAACAAAACTGGTGGGACCTGTCACCAAGAGACTTTAAATGGTGGATGATCAGAGATGGTGAGAAAGCAAGCAGCTTGCCTGCTTTTCACCAGCATGTACCCCACCAGTCACAACCCCCCAAAATAAAAAATAAAACCAAGATCCCCATGTCCTTGGGTGGCTGTTTCCGCAAACGCAGGCATGGTATAAAAGAGACGGTGGTTTCCTTGACTCTTCCAGGCAGAAAAGGTACTGCTTTTAATGTCATGCTTACTGGCCATCCATCACCCAGAGCACAATGCAATCATTGTAGGACAGTCAGAGAGAGAATACATTCTGTGGGGTAGAGGCATGCAAGCAAGAGCCTCCATGGACAGGCAGTAAAGAAATAAAGAAACAGTCTTCTACTTCGCGTTGTAATAATGGTGGGACGTGCACACCACGGTTTCTGGCTGGCCTTAAAAGAAAGAAAGTCTTTCAGAGAGCAGCGACCTTAAACATCTTATCAGCCTTTGAAGTTATGCACAATGACATCCTTTGGTTCCTTGCCCGGGGCAGAGATTTCAGCTTTAAGACTCCATTTACTTACCAAGAATTGCGGAAATATTTTCACTGCAGCACAAGGCGAAAGAGCCAATTTTTTAAAACAGCCAAGTGATGGGATGGTGAGGTAGGGGGAAACATCCTTTTCACGGACACTCCCCGGTGCTAAGCAGATCGAGAGATCTGGGTTCTTTCACTTTTGGGGGTTCATCCCCTTTGTTTTTAGTCTTCTGTCCTACTCAGTTTTGTGAGGTTCGAGTCCAAGTCATAGAGCAGAAATAGGTTCTGACGCTTCCACATTCCCTGGTCCAACCAGCACTGGTCCTTCCTACCAATACCACTATATTTCCTCTGACCCCTCCCCCCTCACAAAAGGGCTCCCCAGCTCCCTCCAAGGTCGCCTCTCAAGTAGGAGTCCAAAGTGTTAACACACTGGGGAGATCCCCCTAGTGTCTCCACATGGCTCTCCAGGGCATCTAGACTGGTGTTTATTCCTTATGGTGGGTCCTGTCCATCTGGTCAACCACTCCATTCCCACACGCTGTGTGCCTGGATGGCACAGTGCTGAGTATGCAGTGCGGGGCAAAAGCATGTTTACAGTTCTGAGGATGTGGAACAGTTTATTCTTGTATCATTATTTATTCATTACTGTATTCTTTTCCATGCGAACAACTGTAAACCTATATCGCCCCGTCCTGTGGAGTGAGTACTCATGACACACTTGTAAAACAAAGTCCTGGTTTACCCCCACTTCCAACATTGGCTTTCCTTCCCACCGGATATCTGCCTGTCTTGGGGTACGCTCTATTTTTAGGGCCTCATCCATGATTCAGGCTTGGCGATCAGAACCCTCTTTTGCCAGAAAAGTGCAGTTTATTTGTTTTTGTTTTTATAATTTCATACCATGACATCAGTTCTTATGCGAGACCCCACAAAGCTAGGAACCCAGAGATTCTGGGACCCAAGGAAGAGTCACGTAGGAGAAAGTAACAATATAATGTGCCATCATTGCCATGATTTGAGGATCCCTGTAAAGTTAATTACTGAATTGGAGCCAAACACCGGAGGAAAACAGAAGGAAATCTGTTGCTTTGAGATATACCTTTGTTCTTCAAAGAACGTAGAGCTGCTTCTGCGGCGCTTGGGGTTAGGATAGGCCGCGGGCCAGTCATTGTAAAGTCTATCTGAGACATCACTCAGGACCCCGAGCTCTGCTGTTTCGTGACGGATCTCACTGTTTGTTTGCTCAAGTGAGGCGCTAAGGACCGCCGGGAAACCCCAGCTAAACCAAGTCCCATCAGCAAACAGAAGCATGCAGTTCCCATACGTGTCACAACCACACGTATTATCTCTGACTTACAGGTATGAATTATGTATAAACGAGCTGAACCCCACTCAAACAAACAAGTCACTTCAGCTCACAATAGCTAAGTAAACGTGACCTCTAGTTGAAGTTAGCCTTTAACTCCAAACTGTCTATACACAGAAGAAAATGAGGTTGTTACTGAGCCCGGGAGGAGGTCGCCCTGGGGGGCCGTGGTGCATTCTCCTCATCGAAAGTGACGGTCAACATGATGGGCGCTTTCAAACACCCCATTTGGCACCCGTTCATGGAGGGTCTCATCCTCTGAAAATCTTCAAGAGGTCCCATCTGATGGCGGGGAGAGGCTCGGTTTGGCCTTCCTAGCAGCAGAGGCCACGTGGTTCCCCATAATTACACAAAGGGGACAATCTGGTACATGAACTCTAAAGCAGTGCTTTTCTGTTGAGTTAAAAAGACAAGCCTAATTAAAGGAGCACTCTGCCTAAACAATATGAAAGTTTAAAAAGAATAAACTACAGAAAGCAAAACTCGGAAGGCCTGATTGCCAACTATACAACTTGTAATTTCTAATAAAGCAGGAAGGCCATACTTGAGTCTCTTAACAAAATATTCAATACCCACTCAGCGTCCATGGCCCCGGAACAGCTATCTAATTACTGCGGAGATTAATTCCCTGGGCGGCAGACCCCAAGGGTGCGCTCCAGCCCACTCCACTGCTCACTGGGAAGTCAGGGAAAATGTGTATCTAGGTTAGGTTTGATGCTCACGACGTTTCAAGGGTTACTCAGATCTCAGAAATGAAGATTGGCAGATCAAGGGAAAAGCACAGACAGGACGGTCTGGCTTATTAGAGTGGTGAAAATAAAATCACTTTTTGTAGTTGTAAGGGGTCGACTTAGTTTTCCAAACAGTAGAAGGAAAATATTTTAACTTCAACAAAGAAAGAGTCAAACATGATAAAGAGCAGAAAGAAAAAAAAAACCCGAATAATTCCCGTTAACGTTGACTTTCTTCTTCCTTTCATTTCATTTTATTTTATTTTAGCAAGAGGAAAATAGGAGAGTCTGAGCTTGGATGATATATTTTTTGTTCCCTTTTGTTTTGTTTCAGTGCAAAAAAATGGCGATATCTACATATGGTACAAAAATCAAAAGGTTCAAAAGGATACGCAGTGCAAAGTAAATAATTTTATCACCTGTATCACTAGCTCCTCAATTCCACGCTTCAGCCTGAAAAGAAAAAGCAAATACTACCACCAAAAAAAGAAAAAAATTAAAACAATTATCTAAATCTAGCTTATCCTTTCAGATATAATCTATGCAAACACTAACATTTC
Organism: Carollia perspicillata; assembly: GCA_004027735.1. Classification (NCBI taxonomy): domain Eukaryota; kingdom Metazoa; phylum Chordata; class Mammalia; order Chiroptera; family Phyllostomidae; genus Carollia; species Carollia perspicillata. Next base: position 4,113 of record PVKM010020717.1, read on the forward strand.
TTTCCTCTGTGAAAAAACAAAATAAAACAATGGTTTGTATACACTGTTCTGTACTTCGCACTTTCGTTTAACACATATTCGAGATCATCCTGCATCAGTCTGTACAGAGCTGTCTTATTTTGTACAAGTGTAAACATATCTGCAGGATAAATTGTAAGAAATGGAGTTACCAGATCAAAGATATATGCATTTTCTAATTCAATTAGTATTACCAGTGTGCTTTTCCTAGAAACTGTATCAATTTATGCTCCCATCAGCAATGAGTCTATGTTTCTCCTCACCTTGGCTAACACAAAGTATTATCAACTATTTTGACCTTCGCCAACCTGACAGGTGAAGACGATGTATGAGATTTCTAGTTCAGAGTTCTCCGATCAGCACTGAGAATAATCAACGTTTCCTACGTGTCAGAGCCGCTTGTTCCCTTCTCTGTCAACTGCATCTTCATGTCCCAGGTGACTTTCTACCATTTCCTTTTCTTTATTGAAAGCAATCTTTCTAACAGATAATACCCAAACTGGTCTTTTGTAGAGTGCTTTGTGATTCTTTAGGCCCATTCACATATTATTCAACTTAATAATTCCAATCAGCTAGTGAGGAGGCATAAAAATATGACTCCTACTTTATAGCCCTGAAAGCCAAGATTTCGAGGCTTGGCAAACTGGGTCAAAGAGCTCACTGGACGTTTGTGGCCAGGACTGGAACTCGTGTAGTTTGCCGTAGAGTCTGATGGTGTCTCTGTGTGTATTCGCTACATCAAAATGACACTTGGTTGGTAGAAAAGATTAGAAAGGGAATACTCTCTTTTCCTTTGATGATAAATTTGCACTTTCTATTTACCTGGCTAGGGTTCATGCATAACAAGCAAATAAGAAATACTAAAACTTTATACGTTCTCATTCTGTTCTTCGAGCCAAAGCCTAGACAGACACCGACTCCATGTACGTCACCAGAGTACGTACCTGTCATTATCAACCGGGGTGGGCAGAGTATCGGGTGGAGGGGAGTTACAGAAAGTCTGGAACCCCTGGACGGGTCTCCTCATACTGAATGCTATAGGGGAGGGATGAATATATCTACTCCTATGAACGGGCAGAGGGAGGAGCCCCCCAGGACAGCACAGGAAAAGGTGACAAACCCTATGTGCCTGTCATTGTTGTTTTGGTAATTGACAAGAACTACTTCTGGGTTCAACGTAGGGTATTAATCCCTAAGTATCTGGGGGCTTGTCCCCAGAGATCTGGTCTCCAGTTTATCAGAAAGGGTCTTTGGGATGGAAGTATCAAGCTGATTTGGAAAAAGAGACAGGAAGGATCTAAAGAAGCAGGAAGAACTATATTCTGCCCACATTGGGGTAGGTCGAGGGTAGAGGGAGGATTGGGCAGGGGGTCCAGAGCTGTAACCAACGGGGGCAAAAGCAAAAAGAGGCAAACCCACTGAGAGCTGCCTCTGAGGGCTTGGGATGCAGCCACAGAACCTGCAAGCGGCCAAGGGCTGGGTGAGCACAGCGGCAGGGTCAGAAAGCTGTGGGTTAGACTCTAGTACCACACTGCACTAGGCAGGACTTAGCTCAAAAAGCCCTGAGACTGTCGCCCAGACTCTTGACTATCTTCAAGGCCCGAGTGGCCAGACCATATGGTGAGCGATATTTCATAAATCTGAGCTTATACCTTTAGTGACAGGTACCAATTTCTCCCTTTAATGTAGTTACTACATGAATTTGTTCATTTCTTTCAAGAGTAGTTCTTTCCATAGAAATGTAGGAAAAACTCTCTTCCCATTTACCATTCTTACTGAAGGGTTAATATTCACCCCGTTGAAAAATCCTAGCAGAATAAGTACATTAAGCTGGTCTGGAAATTCCATTACAGTCGGATGGAGCTCCCATCCGATGCGCAGGGCAGGTAAGACCTGCAGTTCGGCTAAACAGGTGACAGGACATCTAACCAGCTCTTGTTGGCACCACCACTACTGGCTTCGTCTCGCCAGCCTGGGAGCTAGCTGCCCAGACCCTGCCCTGCAGCCTGGGTGCCTGGTTAGCTGCAGACAGGGCCCCCTGGCTGGGTGCTTCAGATCTGCTCACTGCGGTGGAGCAGGTCCCGAAGACAAAGCTTCCATGGCAAGCATTGGAAGGAGGTCTTTGACATCACACAAAACATGGTCTCATGTTATTCAGAAGTTAGGAACTGAAGTCAAAACATAAGGCAAAAAACTAGGCTGGATAAAACCACTTTGAAATTTAAAAACTGCTTTAAAATGGACTGACCTTATAGACGTAAAAATCCACAATGGGTATTGTGGATACTGAAGACTTGTCTCTACTTCTCCAGACAATATCTGTCTGTCCACCTGTCCATCTGTTTATCTATCTATCTATCTATCTATCTACCTATCTACCTATCTACCTATCTACCTATCTACCTATCTACCTATCTATCTTTGCCTGGAGCACATGGTTAAAACCTGCATGAAGCATCTCCACAGAGTACAAAGGGCAGGGCAGTAAGAAATTTTTTAAAAAGTGGTTAGTGCAGGAAAAAGGCTGCAGGAAGTCAGAAAACAGAATGCCGTGCCACGGAGACCAGGAAAGCAGCAATGCAAACCTCAGAGCTCACGGACAGGCAGTCCGCTGGGATGTTTGTTGCGCTAATGTTGAGAGACGGGCTCTACTGCATGGACAGGGCAGGCAGAGACCAAGCCCCTAGCTCCTGGGTTCTCAACCAGGAAAACAAGACAGGAGGCTTGGGCTCAGGAAAAAGGTAGGAACTTAGGGGCCAATATGAGGAACCAATGAAAAGAACCAAGACATGGTGCCAAGGAAACATGGTGGATCAAGTTCCCTGAACATGGCCTCAGGTCGAGATTCATCCTGGGGCTTGGGCAAGCCCCATCCTTCAGGGAAGCCTGAGCCAGCCTCAGCTGTGCAGTGAGATGCCTAGGTCCGGAGCCCAGGGGTCTGGCAGACGCAGCCACCACAGAGGTGAGGGGGGAGCAGGCAGGTGGCTCCATCACAATGCCTACCCTGGGCCCTGGACAGCCAGCTGCAAAGTACGGGCAACAATGGATGGAGATGGGCTGCAGCTTGATTTTCGTTACCCGACTGAGACTCAGTGAAACCTGTGAAACCTAGTCACATTTGAGCAGGCTCAGGCCTCTTGTAACATGAATCTTCTTCCTATTTATCACTTTAGATTCTCGCTCGCCTCCTCCGGAAGGCACAGTGCTACCTAAAGTAATAGGGAAAGTGTGATTACAAAGTCATAGGACTCTGTTTTTTTAAATACAATGCATCAGAACTTCTCCTTTTAACACTGAAGGGAGGGTGTGAGGACCAGGTAAAGTTCTGCCCTGTAGCTCTGGCGCCCAGCTATTCTCTGTAGAGCTGTCGCTCTGACAGCTGAGGGGACAGAGGCAGTAGAACTAGCTCAGAAACATACTTGGGGGAAGGAAGAGGCCTTCGAAGCCAGTGAACATCACCTAAGCTAGTCTTCCTTGCACAAACTGAACGAGCATAGGCAGGGGGCTGGCCGGGTTGTGGTCCCGTTGTAGCCCCTGGATCACTGGTGACGGGATGGGGAGAGAAAGTGGGGCCCACCCCCTCACACAGCCTGTACTGACCGGACGTATGGATGGGGAACAATACCCTGTCCCCAAGTTACTGTACAACTCAGTCCTGGTACAGAAGCTTTGGACAATAAAAAGCTAGCCCTGGAACATGCTGTCTTGATGAACAGTAGTATATCTTGTCACTGATTTTAGAAGTGACTCCAGAGCCAGTTTATAAATCTAAGTCTCACTATTTTATAATGATCTATCGTATGGACCAAAAATTACATGGCCCAGCAAGTATTACCTGCTTTCAAGTGATTCACTTTTTGGTATCTCTAAGGGTATGCAGAGGGAAAATAAAACCAGCTATTCCACTTATGTGTGTGCAGGCCAGTTACAGAGATAAGCTCATCACATACCCCTTCCCTTTGGGCCCTGAGGACACTTTCTCAAGATCACACAGCCAATCTGCGAGACAAGCCGACATCGGAAGCCAGGTCTGCCCCTTTTGACTCTGCTCTGTGGCCTCCATATAGTCTGGTTCAGAAATTTCCAACAGAGTTGCTCTAGAGTCTTTAAAACATCGAACCACACCCAGACCAAATGGGCAGTAAATGACAGGTAAGGGAGTCCAGGTGCCCTCCAATTGAACTCAGCCCGGATGGAGTACAACCTCCAGAGTGAGTACAGGAGGTACAGCCTCAGTTGACATGAGTAGGGTAGAGAAAGGCCCCCTGGGCTTGAGCAGAAGGTGGGGATCTGAGAAGGCTCTGGAGAGGAAGGAAGGGAAGTTACCGTGTTGAGTGGGCATTATCAAGAGGTGGCTTCCCTGATGGCTTTGGGACCCCTTCAAAGGCACTGCCTAGTGTCACAGGCACCGGGGAAGCATGGCGGCAGAGGAGATGGTGTTCCAACAGTATCTGAAGGACAGTGGTCCGTGTAACTGTGAACAATGGCATTTATGAGAAAGGCTCTGGTTAGGTTGGTGTGATCCAGTTGGAAGGGAGGAATAGTGTGTGTGTGTGTGTGTGTAGGGGAAGGGATCCAGGTGTGATCGTTACATCAGTTCACCATTACATCACAACAACAAGACCCTTTTTTGTTCCTTTGTCTCCTCCTGGAGCCCCCTCTGCGGCAGCATCCACCGCTCTTCCTCGACCTGTACCTAGGAAGCAGGATTTGAACATTTTCTCATTCAACCTCTTCAGGAAAAACAGCTCCTAAATAAACATGGCTAATTCTGCTGTCACACCATCAATTCTTGGTAAAAGTACTGAAATCACATGTCCGAAAAAGAGAGTCGGTTGTCAAAAGGTTTGGGCGTTAGGGTCATTCAGGGCATCAGACCGATTCATGGAAAGAAAAGAGATATACTCACATTAGCCCCCAAAGGGACTTCTATCTTTCCATCCATGCAAAAAATACCCCCCCCACCTTGGTCTTGGTGAGGAAAGTGTGTTGGTAAGATTTACCCAAGGCAGGGGGTTGGGGTATCATTATTTACCCAAGGTGGGGGGCGGTTTCAAGGAAATTTGAAATTTGCACCAATATCTAAAAGCATGTAATTTACAAATTTTCGTGGGGGGGGGAGCAGATTGTGCCATGTATTTTTAGGCAATGTATAAAACTTTTACTTCCAGATAGTCACCTGCAAGATTTTTCTGTTTCTTCCCATTTCCCAACTGTCACTTAACCAGCCACCACACACACACGGAAAGAAATGTTCTTCCCTTCCATTTTGTAAGACAATTCTGCTCTCACACATACCTTCAAAGGGTTACTACGAGGACACTCCACAAACCTCGATGCTGTCAAAACTACACTCAATTAAATAGAGGATGTTCCATTTCAAACATGCCCATGTTACATCCTGATGAGGAGGTATCGAAAGAAAATGAATGGGGACCACTTTGAGCGATGGCATCCGTACCACCACAACGATTTACCTATCAAACTAATTTAGGGTCAGAGCCAAAATCAACAGTGCTGTCAGAGAGTTGATTTCTATTCATTTGAAAACTTCCAGGCTAACGAGTGATCAGTGGGAATTTTAATGTCTCAGGAAAAGGGGAAAAAAAGAGAATGTACGTGTAAGTACCGCACACAACAACAAGAGCGAAACTCCCAATTTAGCCAGCAAGTGTCTACTGGGCAGACAGCATAAGGGCGCACCCTAAGCACAGAGGAGAGCCCACTGTCTCCTTCCTAAGGGGCATACAATCCTATCTGCACAGATATGATGAAGATGAGGATAGTGATGACAACTGTTAATTATTATTGAAATGGCTTACTATAAACAAGGGTCTGCCCTCTGTGCTTGACTCATAGGTAGTCCCCTCTAGGTACTATTATTATTAATAGGTACATTTTACAAGGGAGTAAACTGAGGTACATTAAACAAGAAATACTTGAATGGAACTTATCACAGATAAGTTCCAAAAACAATTTTTTAATGTTCTACCTCATTTGATTCTCATAGAACCACAGTGTGGCAGGCAATATTGGAAGTGACACAAAGTCACACAGTTATAATGGCAGAACCACAAGGAGAAGTGGTTCTTGTGACTGTGAATCCACTACCTCTATAAAGAGATATCATGAAAAGGCAGTCCTGGGGGATCCAAATGAGGTACTAACAAGGAATCCTAATAGAATTTACTCAAGAGAGGATCACTTCCTGTTGGGGCAGCATCCATGAAGGACGGGCGATGGATACAAGACCCCGAGGGTAGGTTGTATTCAGAGAGGGAGAAAGGGGAGGGGGACACCATTTCAGATGGCGAGGGGAGCCAGAGCAAAGTAAGGAGGTAGGTAGACAGGTACAAGGTATACTTGGAGATCAGGAATTAAATCTGTTTCACTTGTGGGAGGCTGGAGAAGGCCACCGCTAAGAGATAATGGCAGGAAATGGAGAGCCATTATGGATTATGTGCAGAGTGTGATAGGATCAAAGAAATTAAAATAGTCAAGCTTTCCAGAAGGTGAATTTAGAATGAGGCATAGTGAAAAAATATAATAGTTAAAGAGAAAGAAGCACACTTGGTTAGGGCGTCATCCCAATACGCCAAAGTTGTGGATTCAATCCCCAGTCAGGGCACATGCAACAATCAATCAATGCACAAATAAGTGGCAAAACAAATTGATGCTTCTCTCTCTCTCTCTTTCTGCTTCTCTCTCTAAAATCAATGAATTTTTAAAAAGGAGAAAGAATAACTATGATTACTGAATAAATTATAGAATAAATACTATAGAATAAATTATTGTATATTTTAAATTATAAATGAATACAGACTATAAAATTAAGTAGAAAAACAACTCTCCAAATGGAAGGGCTTTAATATGGAGTGAAAAGATTACTCAGAAAATCTCTAAAAAAAGTCTGCAGCTCAAATCTTGTCTCTGAATTGTTTCCAACTTCATCCTTTCTTTATGGCTGATGCTCGGGTTGCCTTACATGCTCTCACTCCCTGCTAAAAGTGAAAGCTACACATCATCATCATTAATAATAAATGGAAAGGACTCGGGTTCCTGCACTTGACAGGAGAAGCGTAAAGACAGAACAAGCTCTGAAAGTGCAGTTGAAGGTGATAATGATTCACCGCAGTTAACCGTCTCCCGAACGCATCCTGGAAAGCCTGACCCCAGCTCACCTGTTACACGCTGAAGATATGTTGGTACACCTGAAACTAACATGGAACAATATCGCCTGTAAAGTGTGATTAAAAAAATACACTCTAGATGTAACAAAAAAAGATTAAGTAAAAAGGAAAACGATAAAACTTCTGAGGGGGAAAGACGTATGTTGACGCCCTAACTCCTGGGACCTCAGGAGGTGACCTTTTTTGGAAATAGGATCTGGTAGATGCAATTAGTGAAGATAAGGCCACGCTGGAGTAAGGTGGGCCCTGGATCCCATATGACTGGTGTCCTCATAGGAAGAGAGAGAGACCGACAGAAGCACGGACAGAGAGAACACCACGTGACGCTAGAGCGGAGACTGGGGCTACGCCGCCACAGCCGAGGAATGCCAAGGGCTGCCGGCAACTCCAGACGCTCGGAGAACGGAAAGGCACAGAGCAGACGCTCCCGTGGAGCAGACGTCTGCACGGCCCTGCCAGCTCCTGGATTTGGGATCTCCATCCTCGAGAACGTAGGAGAGAATAAAGCCCCCCAGTGGGTAGGACTTTGCTACGGCAGCCAAAGGACACTAATATAATTGCTTCATTTCAGCTCTGGGAGGTAGGACAGGAAAGAAAAACCACAGACAGGCTCGTCTAAAGCTGGGGAGACTTGAGTTCCAGGCTCCATTCTGCAAATCCCCCCCGGTGAACGCCCCTGGACCCAGTGTCCTGGTCCTTGAAATGAAGTATTTGGGCCTGATGAGCCCTAAGGCCTCTCTTAGGTTTGAAGCTATGATTCTACCACATCACAGCCCAGAGAGTCATTCACTCTCCTACCCGCTGATGGCTAGAGTGTAATGGGGCTGAAAAAAGGAGAATACTTCCAAATTCAAGAAACCTTCGAAGACCAGCAGAAGTCAAGGAGAAAGGGAAAAGAAAAGAGTAATTAGCGGCGGTTGTTGCATTTACCATATGCCACATAATCATTCCATCTTCCATGTCAAAGCTGGCCTGCAGCCCTCGTGCCGTGGCGCGTTAGTACAAAGAGACGCCAGGAGCTGCCAGACTCGGAAAATTAATACACGGGATGCGAGGAGGATCTCTGCAACCTACACTTCCTTTCCCAAACCTGCTCACATCAAGGTCATTTAACCCCAGAAACACGAAACCGCCTGCGTGGAGGAGAAAAAGACAGAAAACGAAGGGAGGCTGGCATGGAAACGGTCCCCCAACCCTCGCCCCAGCGACACCATGTACTTTTCATCTCATGTGACCCCTTGCTGGTGGGCTCTTCGGAACGGCTCCAAACTAATGATTAGTAAAACAAACCCTGCTAGTAAAGACCCATAAGAAATTCCTGTGAAAACCTCACGCGTAAGCTCTATTCTATTTTACCTTTTTTTCAAGAGTAAATTGCGGCTGTCAAATTACACCCTTTCATTACTGTCACGGACTCTTTTAAGAATGGCTAATCAGAAAAGCCTACAGAGGTATTTAATCAGATTTTTTTCCCTTCAAATGACCTAATGTTTTGATATGAAACTGCCGCCAGCTCACGCTGGGTAGAAATTTAGCACTGTCAGCATTTAATTATTATTTTTATCACAGATTTCTTTACTTTCCTACAGAGAAGAAATAACTTGAATTTTTTTTTTAAATGCAACAAACGCTTAGCTTTTAAAATCACGAGACATTGCACTCATTATTGTGCTTTGTCAAAAATTACTAGTTTGGGACATGGGACATATCACGGAAAAGCACTTTTAAGTTAATAAGTGGTGCCACTATCCCCAGCTTCGATCTCCTTGACACTGAGGCCATGAAGTGAAAATGACACCCCTTGTGCTGGTTTTCGGGAGATGAATTTGTTCAGGACCCATTCGCATGTGCGTGTGACAGTGGCTACAACATGTTTCAGACAGTGTCCCCTGCCCCTGTGACACCTGAATGAAGCCTATGGCTTCACTCTCCTCCTCCCCATCACCTTGCCTTTTCCCCCTCTAAGGAGGGGATAAGAGAGAAGGAGCAGAGACAGGAGGATACATGGAAAGGGAAAGAGAAGACAGGGGTGTGTGTGTACGTGACCCTGACCCCAACCAACAGCCAACCCGAGGCTACAGGCACAGGGATCAATCAAGACGACACCAGGGCCTGATGTCTAGGTGTGTTCCCTCACACGAGTTTCTCTCTCATCCCTTCCTCTTAATCATCTAACATCTCTTTTCAGAAAACCGGCCATTTCCTCATCGACGCCACACACACAAAATGAACCTCTGCACCTGCCCCTCTAACCCCTTCACCACAGTTCCTGTCTCTTGCTTCAGAGTTGAGCTCTTTGAACAAGCAAGTCATCACCAATTACTTATTGAGCACCTACTGCGAGCAAGCAGTTGTGCAAGCAAGCCTACTGTGAGTGCCACATGATACAACCCAGGGAAGATTCACACGTAAGAACTAGCCTCGTTATTCATCCGAGGGACGACTCATGAGTCGGTGACGGGGAAGGTGAACCAGCTCCAAACGGGGCCTTGTGCCATCCACACACCTGATTTCAAATCAGAACACGCAGAACTGTAGACTTTCCCCCCAAATCTGTCCTCCCACCAGCCCCCCAATGTCTCCCATCTTAATAAATGCCACCCCTTGGGTCCTTGTCCCTCCCTTCCAGGGAGAGAACTTCCTGAAAGTTCTCTTCACACCTTGATCTGCACCAGGGACATCACTTCCCTGGTCTCCATGGCTGCAGTCACACTCGCCTCAGGACCATTCTCTAGACAACAGCAAAGGTGGTGCTCTAAACAGAAACTTCTCCATGCCGTTCTGGTGCTGATACGAACCAACGGCTTCCCACAGCAGCTAGACCAAACCCAACCTCCTCCAAGAGCAGCCTGGCCCTCCCCATGGCTGGGCCTCCATCCGAGCCACGCTCTCCCACGGGCTCCTGCTGCTCCAGTTCCACGACCACACCGGGCTCCGTCCACCAGCCTCGGGGTCTCTGCACATGCTGTGCCCTTAGCCTGGAAGCTCTTCTCTCCCACATCTGCATAAGGAGCTCCTAGATTTCTCAAACTCTCTGTACACGTCACCTAGACAGAGGTGGCCCCGACATTTATGTCCTTCATTGCTTCTTACCACAATCTTCAACTGTTTCCCTTGTTGGTTTACTTGTTAATCATCTGTAAATTCCTTGCTGGCGAGGGCCTCCTCTGTCCTTTTCACTGCTGTTGCCCCAACAACTATCAGAGATTTAATATTTTTTAAAATAAATGAGTCGAGTGTTTGTCATTCATTTCCCAAGAAAGTATATGTAACAGGAAGAATCCTTTATATGTATGTACATGTGGTTTGGATCATGAATGATTTGGCCCTTTCTCTTTGTTTTTTTGTATTTTTTTTTTGGTATAACTGATATATAACATTGTTAGTTTCATGTGTACAACGTAATGATTTGATATTTGTATATATTGCTACCTGATCATCATAGAAAGTCTAGTTAATATCTGTCACGCTACTTAGAGTTTTTTTTTCCTTGTGATGAGAACCTTGAGGTACACTCTCTCGGCAACTTTCCAATCTGCAGTACAGTTTATTCACTATAGTCACCACGGTACAGTTGGGCCCTGCCTCAGGTGAGCTTCAAGTTGAGTTGTATATTAGCTTTTTTGTTGGTTTCCCCACCATCTGACCCACATTATCCATTGACAGCGGGGGGGGGGGGGGGAGTGCAAAAGGGGCAGAGGTGAGAAGTGGGTGCCGGCCTCAGAGTCACAGAGAGGACAGAGACGGTGATCCAGGGAGAGCAACAGGCTAAGACGAGACTCCCCACGAAGACTGCAGCCAGCGTTGCTGTAGCTACAGCTGTGGCCTGCCTTCCATCTGTGTCTCCTAAAGGGAGGGCACTTCCCGCATGAGGGGGCTGTGCTTTCATACCGAGCACTGCGCGCTGCGTGACTTTACAATATATGGCTACTACAGACGTCTACCTAGATGCACAGTGAGCCCAGAAACCTCTAAGACGCCTTTATGCCGCCAGAAAACCTTGGTCATGACACATCAATTCAACATATATTTGTGGAAGCCGAACATAACTCTTGTCAATGGAGATCGGGAACTAAAATTAAAAAAACAAAAACAAAAACAGTTTCTGCCTTTGAGGAACTCAGAGACCAGGGAAAGAGGCGGTCATCCACGCCACACGTACGCATAGCTCGTCTCAGGCCCATGCCCACGAAACAGCGCCGTCACCTGTAACTGACAGCAAGTGGCGCTGACGCTAATGAGACTGTGGTCCCATGAACGCCTGTATCTCGCCCCTCACCCCAATTCCTGCCCCTTACCACTCAGGGAGCTCTACGCAGGAGCAGGACGTAATAAAACCCAAGTTTGATTTTATCCTGAACTCAGCCAAGGCAAGGTTCTGGCAAGACTTACTCCCCTGGCCACAGAGAAGAGAGGCAATCACGGAGTGCCGTGTTAAATTTGAGGGCACCGTGAGCTTGCCCGCCGTTGTTTGTGGCCTGCCTTATTTTCTGTAATTTGGCGTATCCGTTTCTTGACTGCTCCAAGTGGCGGGAAGGGCAGTGGAAGGGTAGGGCTGAAATACCATATCCCTTGCAGCACACCCTAAGATGAATTTAGAATCCTTGCCATTTTACAGGCGAAGAAACACACTTGGCAAAGGGAAGGGATGGCCTCAGGTCAGACTGACACAGGGCCGCCGAGCAGGATTTAAACCCAGGTCTTTTGATGGAAAGTTCAGTTTGCTGCCTTTGCGTTGACCATGATAGCTACACTACCTGTATGAAGTGGTGTGCATACGTAGGAAGCAGATTTTACGGCAAATCCGTAACCACCATCAGCAAAATAAAAGCAACTGTTTCTAGAAATTTCAAATTGCGGCAAGGCTTCAACTATACAGAATAACTACCCAGAATGATCCAGAAACCTAAATGAGAAAGAAGGACCTCTAAATAGCTACAAAACCATGTTCTCAGTGCTGTCCTCAAAGACGGTCCACCCGAACTTCTGCCCAGAGCCTGCTGACCCTCATTTGACCTTCATTCGAATAAGCTGTGTTGTCTGGTTTCTTAGCCTCCAGCCAGGTAGCTGTGGTCAGTTAAACTGGATTCCGAGAAAACCGACAGACTGAGAGTGAAATAAGTAAATAAATAAAAATAAAGCAGAGGTTGGCCGGCTTTTCCTGGAAAGATAAAGATCAGATAGTAAATATTTTAGGCCTTATGACTCATGCCTTCCTTCTCTAAGGGGACTACTCTACCATTGTCACCCAAAAGAAGCCAGAGACAATACCAAACCAAGGAATGGGCCGCATTCTAGTAGGATTTTATTGACGAAGACAGGTGGTGGGTCCAAGTTTGCCCAGAGGCCATAATTTGTACCGGTGAAATACAGAAAAGCTTCAAAGCCAACACAATATCTGGAAAACCTTAACAACCTAGGGCCATGTCATGAAGAAATAAATCACCCTAACGTCAAAGGCCCTCGGGACAACTGGAATTACAGAATAACAGGGGCTTTCCTCATAAATAACATTGGGAACATGATGGTCCAAGTCCCCATTTTTGAGGACGAAGAAATAACTTCTGAGAGGTGAGGAGACTTGCTAAAGGTCAAGCAGCTAATCAATGATTAAACTTAAATGAGAACCAGGGTTTTGACTCCAAATTTAGAACTATTTCCATTATTTCATTCTATTATGTTAGCCTTTTGGCAACAATGGCGTGGGGGAAATGCTCAGTTAATTAAAACACTACACCCTTGGGACTGTTAAGATTCTGGAACCATTAAAGTGCACCGCTCCAGATATGTACAAAGATGATTCTGAATCATCAAGACAAAGGTTAAACTAGGTTTAATGCCCTCCTAGGATGTCATTTCAGAAGTGGTGCTAAAAAAATACAGTTCAAATAATTAAAAAATGAATATATGTGGAAATCCACATCCTCCCCTGGGCCTGGCAAAACTGAGGCATCACTGTCCATTGGTGTAAGAAGAAAGGGTTGCCTTCACATGCGATCAATTTAGACATGTTCATACATTCTGTCCAAGTCCAGGGCGGGCCAAGAATCAGCAAGGTATTGGCAGGCCCCAAGTAATTTCTCAAACCGTGGGCATGTAGTCCTTCAATTAGCTTATCTAACTGAAAAATAAAAGCCAGCCTCAGTCCTACCTGTCCCTTTCTCTCTTCTTTTCATTAGCAATAGCTTCTGTTCCTTTCCTGAATTAATTAGGAAACAAAAATAGAAACCCTGACATGTTTAGAGATTCAGAGTGCTGGTTAAACATGAAAGAACAGAGGTTGAGAACACAGAGGTGACAAATTTTAGTTCTGTGAAGACAAGTGAGACTCGTCCTGCCAGCTGGGCCCTGGCAGGGGCCAGAAGCACGTACCTGTCTAGAGAGGAGACAGGAGGAGGGGGCGCTGAAGGAGGCTCAAGGACCCGCGGCCTTCCATGCCATGCAAATGAGTTCTAATTGCTCAGGGTCGTTGAGCTCTGCTCACCCAGGAAACGTGCGGGACAGCTCCCGACACAGGGAAAGGCAGGCGGCCTCCTCTGTTTCTCTGACCACAAAAGCGGTCCTGTTTCTGTTTCTGGACCCTGGAGCTGGGCTCTGGTTTGGGGAGTTCTTCTCTTTCTACCTTGGCTCTACAGGAAAAGGGCAAAGGGGTGGGTCCCTATTGCTTCCGAGTGTACACTTCCCAGTTTGACAGAACTGCCAAAGGAAAGGAGAAGCGCTAAGTGATTGGGGCCCTGATTAGATCAGCCACCTTGGGAAAGGTGCTGAGACAGAGATATTTCACTGAAATAAGGAGAAACCTGGGAATAGATTTCTGGCAAGCAATCCCCACAGTAGATATGGTCTGAATTGGAAATGGATTTCATGGGCAGATAAAGTCTAATAAATGGCAGGTCACTTGAAAATCATATATCATCAACTCTCATACAGTGTCTGTGAAATTTGTTATCAATAATTGAACACCAGGAGAACCTAGCCCTTAGCAAATATTTAATTTTAAAACACACCTACTGATTTACTCAGATACAGGACACATAGTATATTAAAAATATATTACAAGAAGCCAGATGCCAATAAAGCTGCACTTAGAGAAAACCAGCTGCACTTGTGGCTTTCCAAATATTTCATTCAAGAAGGGGCCTGGGCCGCCCTGGTGTCGTCCTGCAAAGAAAAGGTCGCCAGTTCATCCCTGGTCAGGGCACATGCCTGGGTTGCAAGTTCGGTCCCCAGTTGGTACAAGAAGCAACCCATCAATGTTTCTCTCTGACACCGATGTTTCTCTTCCTCTCTTTCTCCCTCCCCTCTCTCTAAAAATAAATGGATGAAATCTTAAAAAATAATAAAAGAAAAGAAGGGACTGGGCCCTCCAGCCACAGAGCTGGTCCAGTGGCAACTTCCAAATTGCACTGGAGAAGAAAGCTGCTCGACAGCTCCCCGCCGCACAGTACGAACACACCCACGTTCCCTTCCCGGGCCGAGCAATGAGCCGGATGCCCTGTGAACAGGCCCTGGGGACGAGAACCGCGGGCCCGTCAGACCCCGCTCTCCAGCCAGGTGTGAAGGCCAAGCGAGGAGGGGGCATCTGTGTAAAGCCAGGTCTTCAGTGGCAGAGTACTTCCTAATAAGACAGGAGGCAGAAGGGGTTGTCTCCATGGTCCCTGTCCTCCGATGCTGTTGATCTGAGCCCTCTCCCTGTGCCCCCGCAATCCTCCCAGCCCCCCCAGAGCAGATCCTCACCATTTCCTGGCTTAAGAGTGTCACCTTTACTCTGTTCTGAATGTTTGTGTCCCCTTCAGAATTCACACATTGGAATCCTAACCCCAGTGTGATGGTGTCAGGAGGTGGGGCCTCTGAGAGGTGAGTAGGTCGCCAGGGTGGGGGCCGCATGGATGGGGATTAGTGCCCTTTCACGGAGATCCCCATAGAGGCTTTTAGCCCTTGCTACCATGGAGAAGTCAATGAAAAGTCTGTGACCTAGAAGAGGGCCCTCACCCCACCACGCTGGCATCTTGATCTCAGACTTCCGCCTCCACATGGAGAGAAAGAAACGCTGCTGTTCCTAAGCCACGCCGGCTGTGGTACTATTACTGCAGCCTGAATGGACTAGGACCCCCATGGGCAGCCGGAGGCAGCAGCAAAAATTCCAGAAAAATGGGTGTTTCTAAGGGAATGATAGTTCATTTAATTCTGTTTAAAACGGAGGCATGGCCTCAACAAGGACAGATGAGTCCACGGTAAACACTCCGATAATATGGTTTCAGGCCTTCTTTGGGGCTGCTAAAGGCCTGGAATAGGTATGCCTGGTGGCTGGCCGGGAGAGATGGGAGAGAACACCGACAGCTGCCTGGACTCATCTTCCACCCAGAAAATGCAGAGGGGTTAACTAAGCTAAGGGCTGGGGAGAGCTCTGCCAGCCTGAGCCCATGGCCTCAGAGCGTGCTCCACAGTCTGGAAGGCCCTGCCATTCCGGGGTGCTAGGACGCGACTCTTATCAGCTCTCAGCAAAGGAATTCCTACCCCTGTCCACCCCACTACACTGGTGTCCCCACGGGAAGCTTCTCTGATCATCCTATAGGCGGTAGCTGTACGGAGAAAAGAAGACGGGGCGACTGTCAGGAAACCTGGCCCTCAGAACCTCTCTGGGGTTATCTGTATGTGCGAAAGTGACCCAGACCTCCAGGGCCTTTCTAGCTCTCAAAATCTCCTCCCTGTGCAAACCACAATCGCCCTGACTGCCAGAAAATGGTGAATTTCTTAGTTCTACATGAGGTGCTTGTAAGAGGGTTGAAAGGGTATACCAGAACTCCGCAACCAAGCACCTCCCCTCTCCTCCCACCACTGCCCCCCCACACAGACAGAGACCACTACCACCCCCAGAGCTCACCCTGCACACAAATGCACCTACCAGGGCTAGCCAGAGCTTACGCAGATGAGGCGAGGTAAGAAAATCACAACACCCTTGAAGTCAAGCTAAGGTGCTAAGAACAAACCCATCTAAGCCACTGAGGCCAAACCAAACTCAAAGTTTCTCCTTCATAAACTTCAGCTGTGCTCCTCCTCGTCTTCCCTGACAACACTCCCAGCTTTCAGAGGTATTAAGTGGCCAGCCCACCAGTGGACCCCCGGGAGACACTGATACCAGAAGGTCACAGTTAAAAATCTCTCTAGTGAGGACCTTGAGGGGCCTTGCCATCTGGACAGGCTTGCAGGTCTGCTGGTCACCAGCCACCGGCCCCTGCAGAATGCCGATGAAGACGCCATGGGAGGGCCTGAAGGACTGCTGCGGGTCGGCAAACCCTGGCAGGGCAGGGGCCGCACGGTGGGGTCGAGGTGAACGCTGGGATGAAGGAGAAGAGGGGCTTCCCAACTGCCTGCTCTCCGCCTGTGCCCAGGGCTGGTCTTCTCCAACGCTGGTCGGCTCTCTGCAAAGCCAAACCCCAGCCTGCCGACCCATCCTTACAGCCAAGCACCAAGCACAGCTCGGAACACACGAACCGCAAAGAATGTGCAAGTCAGCATTCCGGAACCAAAGGGAGCTGCCCGGTCCAGGCCCTTGGATGTTGCCTTCTGTCTCCAGTGGCACGCACTGACTCAAAATTCAACCAAAACCCCTAAGACAGAGGACATCATTGCCATCTAACAATCATTCCTTGCTTAGGGCTGATAACCCCCGCCCCACCCGCGATCGTGGTTCGGTCTCCTTTCTGAAGCGCCAAGCAACGTCGTGGCCACGTGATCAGCTGGTCAAGGAAATAATGCCGTCCGTGATGCTCAGACGGGGGCTCCCAACTGCCCTCCCGCTTCCACAGCCATGTCTGCGAACACATCCTTCAGAAGTAGGGGGGCGGACGCTTCGTGTTCTGCGGATAAACTCCTGGCTCTGAAGTTACCGTGTGAGTGGGCGAGGCACCAGGGCTGATTTTTGCGCCGGGTCTCACGTTAGCGGCTTGCACTCCTGCCACGGTGGGGACTTATTCTCGGACCGTTGCTTTGGCCTCTGATGGCTCCCAAGTTAATCTGCCTGACACCATTTTAAAGTCAACTCCAGGAGCCCCGGAGGAAGAAAATGTAACAAATACCAAAACGGCCATGTGCGCCAGCATTTAGCACTTTGTAGAACAAGTTGGATTTCGTGCTTTTAGACCACTTTCTATTAACTAATTTAGAAAATTTTGCTTTAGCAGACTTAGCTGGCTGCTTTTCACTGCCAAACTAAATACTCCACTTTAAAATACACCCCTGTGTACGCATGTGATTTCTCCCTTTAGGCTAGGAATGTAATGTTGACATAAATGTCAAATAAAATTAATGAGAGAATGGGCTCTCAAATGGTACTCCTGTGAAGGGAATTTGTTAGACTGGGACCTTTGAGCCCAAATGTATATATAATTATATAACACTCATATGAGGAAAGGATCTTAATGTTAAGCTTTAGCAAATTTATCACCTTTGTCAGAAATGCTGTTACCTACAAAAAAAAAAAAGCAGGTTGCAAGTAAATTAAGATGAAAAGACCATCAGATCAGAAGTGCACAGTCTGCAGTAGCAGGAGCAGGGTGGTGTCTGCCGGGCATCGAATCCTTCCCTTATCCAGGCAGGACGCCCTGCCTGAGTACTTCCGCTATGGACTTGGCAGACGGACCTCCCCCTGCCCAACCCAGATCCTCTCCCCACCCCTCATCCCAACCAGCCACTTAGGAGCAGTAGAAATGGCAGTTAGAGCAGTCACAGGTATTTTCCCTCAACAGCCAAGGCCCTGCCTACTCCCAGAGTGGCTGCCTCCATCCACACGCTGATTTAACTACTTCGTCTTTTATTTGTAGTGTCAAAAATCTCCCCCGAGTATGGTAGAATCATGGAAAATCACTCTAATCATTGAAAAGAGCCCTGTTCCCAGCAAAGCGGCAAGTCTCTTGTCAAAGTGAAAGGCATGGAGTAAAATTTCCTGGAGACACAGGGGAAACCTACGTTTTCCCCCACGCCAAGGAAAACAGCCATCAGGACCCACCTGCAGACACAGTAGCATTACTGCAGAAAACCCGCCTGTGTCTGGGCTGAGTGGATGCCTTGGGGGCGGGGCAGGACAGTGGAGTTCCACGCAAAACAGTTACTATGTTTAGTGTTTTACACTTGAGATTGAATCCTAAGGACTAGATACCACCCATCACATTTCTTCCTCATACGCTGGTCTCAAATAAAATCACATAGTTTGGAAAATCCGTGATGTTTTCCCCAAATGAAATGAGGAGGAATTGTTTCTTTCGTCTTACTTGGATACCTCCGTCTCTTGGAAAACGGCCCAAAGAACAGCAGCACACCAACCATGAAGGCCCTCGTGGTGATTCCTCCGGGGACGGGAACCGTAGACAAGCCAAACAAAGCCTGTGCAAGCCTTCTGATGTCCATGCCCCTTGAAACAACTCACAAAAACCCATATATTCGGGGCAGTCACAAAGAATCTCGGACTGGCGGTGAGGGAAAGAGCAAGCACTTAACTACCAACTTCGAACAACTCACTATTCTGTTTCCTATGAACTAATCCTCACTCTGGATAATTTGACTGTCTGCCTAGGACCCAGGGAACAGTCTCCATTTTTATTCTTCTTCTCCAGGCAATCAGTTCATAATGAACAAATATGGAAATTTTTCTGGGGAGGAAATCCAACTACCAAAATAACTCCTTCATAATTCATACGTGCAATCACTACGGTGATTAATAAAAACCTGAAACAGTTCCTAAAAGCCTAAAGCATTAATTGCTCCGTTCGATGTCAGGACTCTGAGAAAACCTCCGACGACAGGTTACTCAGACAAATTAAGTCACGTGAACTTACGGCAGAAGAAGAGAAATCTCCACTT
>PVKM010020718.1:0-23170 GCA_004027735.1 Carollia perspicillata
ACATTAGAAACGCTTTTGTAAAATACTGATGCTTGGGCCCCACCTTCACAGATTCTGATTTAATTTGGTCATGGGTCTCAAAGACTGTGCACGTGATCCTCATGGATAAACAAGAGTTCAGAATCTCTGGATAGATCTATAAGGTTGTTCAGGCAACCATTGATCTGATACTTAAATCTCTTCCATTGGGAAATCCAGAATGGTGCCTCTTCTTGGAACCAAGATTCTAGGTAGTATTATCTTCCAGACACTTTCCCTGGGTCATACACTCTGTGTTGCTGGCTATAGAGGAAAGCAGCAGGTAATGCCTAGTAATAGACCAGCGCCTCCCCTCAAAAAGCCAGCAGTGCTTAGCGGCGGCCCTTCCTGATGTCAGGGAATACCCTCCTAGGTCAATGGTTCTCAACCAGGGGAAATCTGTCCCCCAGGTGACATTTGACAACAGGAACATTTTGGGTTGTTACAGCTTGAGAGAGTGTTATTGGCATCTAGTGAGTAGAAGTCAGGGATGCTGCTAAAAATCCTTACAATGCACAGGACTGACCCCAGAACGAAGACTTATTCAATGCAAAATGCCAATAGCGCCAAGGCTGAGAAACCCTTTCCTAGATCCTTGCTCTCAGGTTCCTCCTCCTGCCCCAAGAACTATCACCCTTAATTCATTAGACCTTTTCCTTTTTTCTGAAGCATGATTTCAATAATGTTTTTCAAGTCAACATTTTACATCCTTTTTAAGGAGTCCCAGAATGTGAGAATCTGTGTTGCTTTTAAGAAATAAAGGCTGCTATCTGACTGTGTGTATTAGAGAGGGAGAAAAACCCCAGTGCTGCTGTTCCTACTTGCTGCTCGCTTCCCCCCTGCCAGACTGCCTCTGAATGACCTGATCCCAGTTATTTAATGGAGGCCCTAGCTAGCCAGCCTTGACCGGGCAGCCAGCGGCGCCAGTCTTTGGGTTGAAGGTCATTGCATGGTATGTCCTGACGCTGCTCAGTTTATCGGCTGCCAGCCTGGCTGGGTCAGACCAGCTGCCAGGTTGATTAATAAGCACCAGGGTGACTCTTTTGAGTAGGGAATAGACTTGCTGATTTTTCTCCCCACTTCCTTGGATCATTTCATTATTAAATTAAAGATTGTTGTGATTTAAACTGAACTGTCAGGCACCGTGGGGACAAACATGGGGTTTGGTAAAAAAAAAAATTGAACCCGGTACTACATTTACCAAATTCAGTCTCAGCTGGGTGCTTTTTCTTTCTCTTCAAGAAATAATTCAAAGCTCCGAGGGCTGGCAGCAGAAGCAGAGCCTTCCCCTGCGGTGTCCCACAGAGAGGCTGGCGTGCCAGCAAAGGGGGCTCATTATAAATAGCAGTAGAAGCAGCACCAGTCCAGACTCACTGAGGTGTCTGAGCAACATGTTGAAAGAAACAGTCTCTGAAATAAGAAGCAATGATCTTTTGTCTAAATTGTTTTCATTTAAAGTGTTCATGAACAAAGGCTCTATGTGTGTGTATGCATGCATATGGGTTAAACACACACATAGAGAACCCAGCCGAGCCCCTTTAAGAAAATGATAGATAACTATTAAATGTAAAATAACAAAAACCCAAGTCGAGGCTCACAGGGAGCAGCTGTCCTTTTTTCGGTGTGCTCAATGCTTTTTATATAGAAAGTCTATAGTTTCGCCTGGCAAAATCATTTTCCTGTTTATGTATTTTTTTTTTCCAGCTCAGATGGAAACCCTTTGAGATTCCAAAAGCATCTCAGAAGAAGGTGGACTTCGTGAGTGTAAGTCAGTCCTACCTACACCTTCCCGCTGCCCATTCCCTCTTCTGCAATGAGTGAGATGAGTGATCCAGGCGTTGGTCGGCTGAGTGCCAAGTAGAAGCAGCGTTAGAGGCAGGGAGCCGAGGGGGCGCCGTCCGCCTCTGCTTTTGGCTGTGGAGGGATGTCTGACTTCTAGGCACCATCTCACCCTAGATACCAAAGGGCACTGGTGAGCTATTGACTACATCTCTGAAAAACTAATGGAAACTGAAGTTTTACTTTCCTGGGTTCCTTTGTTTTTGGAACAAAGACTCCTTTGATAGTCTGATGAAGCCTGTGTTCTCTTAAATGCATAAATTAAGTTCCATAAAATTACAAAGAAGATGATTATATTGAAATGCAATGATAAAAAGATTAAAACAAATTTGGTTTGGTTTATAGTAGCATGTATGCTTCCTTATTAAGGCACTAAATCACAAAATCTATGAGGAAGTCTGATAGCTCTGATGATTAGAAGTATGAGCAAAAACTACATTTGAGGATATCTATGACAACTATAATGTGATATAAAAATATCCCTGGTTTCTATCAATGTCAAGGTTACAGGAACTCCTAATACTCCTGTAGTTTGTTGCTTATGTTCACATTCATTGAAGAAAATGATACATTTCCATCAGAGAACAGTGAAAATAAATATATCATTTTTCTTGTCCAAATTCAGGAACTCCCTGAAATGGACCCCTGGGCTAGAATAGGATCGACTCAGGCTAGCAACTCCAGTTAGTACAACCCTAATTAGAAGTTCTGCTTGGTAGTAAAAGGTGCCGAGAGTATGGGATATCTGTGCTCAGAGCAAGGGGTGTGTAGGGGGAAAGGAGAGGAGCTACAAAGAGGTGGGGCCCAAGGAAGCTAGTGGAAGATTCTGCAGACCGACCTCAGTTTGTGGTTTATTTAGGGAGAGTTCAGGTGTCTGGCCGTAGGCCCAACTGTTTGGATCGTGTTGAAGTCCTTATCCACACCAAGTACTCCAAACCCTGTGGAGACTGGTCTAAATAGAACCCCAGCCTTCAAGTGCAAGCAGAAGTCCCCACCTGTGTGAATTATGGACACTGGAGGAGCAGAACTCTCTCTTTGGGGGCTCTCAGTCTGCAGGTCTGGGGCCGCGGGCTGTTTTACAAGGCCTGTGTGTTCCAGTTTCTTGGACGGTGGGTGGTCCACAGAGGATTGTATTTGGTCAGAGCGCTCCCCTTTGCCTTGTTCTGGGGAGATCAGGCTGACCCCATTCATAAGCAGAGGGCTGCCCACATGGTCTGGTGTATTTGAGAGGCATTAACTGGTCCCTAATGCCGCTACCTTCCTCCTTGGGCCTCCTGGATACCTGATTTTACGTCTAATAGAAACTCTCCTTCAGGTTGATCATGAGTAGAAAATGATAAAATGCCAAGTAATGAATTGATCCTTTGCAGGTTCACCTGATGCAACCATTAAGACAATCCAGATCTAGAGCCATGACTGGCAACTGGGGTGAGCTGCCACCCACCAAACATAAATCAATTAACTCTGGGCTCCCCAGAGGCAGTCTGGGTCTGGAACGTCCCACTGGTCCCAAAGGGAAGATGCTAGTACTAGGACATTGTCTCATGGCCCTCGTGGACAGGAGGAACGATGGCCTTTTCATCACTATTCATGTTCACCCTTCCCTCCCCGGCGGGTCTCTCCCAGGGCCTGCACACCTTGTGTGGAGCTGGAGACATCAGGTCTAACAATGGGCTTGCCATCCACATGTTCCTCTGCAACACTTCCATGAAGGACAGGTAAGTGGCTCAGTGCTCAGGCAGGACATCCCCACTCCCCAAAAGCTGCTGGCCAGAGGGTACATCCTGGGTAGTTATTTTTGTTCTTGTTTTTTTCCCCAGAGCAGTGTTGGTATGCATTTATTATTAATGACAATAAGTGAATAGTTCTATCTTGATCAACTCCTGTGACATAAACAAGAATGTCACATAACCATGCAAATAAAAAAGGGATGATGGGACACTGGAAAGCAGGAGTAGTCCAAGAGGCATTTTGACTTTAACCCAGTTTGGGGTAAAATATTCATAATTTCCAAGGTTCCCAGGACTGTTCTTGAGTCCAAAGTCTCACTGCATGAACAGCCATTAGGACCAGCTGTTGGTGGCAGGTCAAGCTGACAGACTTTGTATAAGCTTAAGGTTTCTAAACAAAGGAGCTTCACCCTGGCTGGTGTAGCTTAGCAGATTGAGTGCTGGCCTATGAACCAAAGAGTTGTCTGTTTGATTCCCAGTCAGAGCACATGCCTGGGTTGTGAGCCAGGTCCCCAGTAGGGGGCACTTGAGAGGCAACCACACATTGATGTTTCTCTCCCTCCCCTCCCTTCTCTAAAAATAAATAAATAAAATCATAAATAAATAAGCACATAAATAAGCGGTCCTCAACATGTGAATAGCATTCCTGCCTTTTCTTTGAGAAGCAGAATGTCGTAATGATTTTTAAACCAGACCATTGTGTCCAAAGGCAATTCCACTCTTTCTGGCCGTGTGACCTTGGACAAGTCATTTCACTTAACTGAGCCCTGAACAAGTCCAAGATGACAGCCCTATGACAAGGCACAGGAGTTGTCCCCTGGGTCTACTTCTTCTCTCTCCATTTGAGCCACACTCAGTTCTTCTAACCTGCCGTGAGTCCTGCCTCAAAGCATTTGCACTACTCTTCTGCCTGGAATGTTCTCCTCCTTCCTTAAACCTTTGCCTAGACGATCCCTTCAGACCACAGGTCAAATGTCCCTTTTTCAGGGGAGATTTTGCTGACTCCTCAAGCTAGATCACGTTCATTATTTTTTCTTTCTCCTCAGTGTGACTTTCACAGTGCCACTACAGTTTAAGATGACACAGTTCTGTAAATGTTTGATTGCTGTCTGACTTCCTACTAGACGCTAAGCCTCATGACGGCAGAGACTGGGTCATTTTGTACACCGTTTCGTACCTAGCACAAAACCTGGCACAGAGTGGGTACTGAACAATCATCTGTGCGGGAAATTAATTTGTCTGGATGGTATTAAAACTGAAAATCACAGGAATGATTCTGTATGTTTCAGATGCTTCTACAGTTCAGATGGGGACTTCTTGATTGGTGAGTTTTGAAGAGTTCAGACCCCTTCACTGTAGATTTAGCCCTAGTCACGAGCTACTCTTTAATTTTATACACATCATATCCCTTCATCCTTCAATCGGTCTTATTTAGTGGAATCTATAGACTAAGGTCTAAAGACAATCGATGGTCTGGAAAAGATTCCTACTCTACCTCAAAGGCCCTACTCTATGTTTTGGTCTCTCTGGCTTTGCCCATTTCTGCAGGGTCCTTTTAATATGGCCGATCAGAGCAGCTTAAAAAATGAAAAGTAATACCAAGATGTGATTAAATTATTAAGATAACTCTATTTGCCTTCATACTCTCCCAAGAAAAGACTATGGTTTATATCTGCAATTTAAATACAGATTTTCATGAGAGCCCCCAAAATGGAATGTCTCTTTGAGATTTCTCTGGTCTGCCCATTCTCTTTGATGATTTTAGTACTGATATTTTGGAGTGAACACTTTGGGATAGACATTAGACATGCAAATGGTAGCCTTCTGCTGGAAGTATCAGAAATAGGTGATTTCCCACCCTATTTCGCCTGCCTTTTGGGTCAATCCACAGAACTGTGCATATACAAGCTCATTACCTGACAACTGAAAAAGGACTCAGTTTTTTCGCCCACATTCTTCTAGATAATAAAATAGGTAACCTAAGATGTCACACATTTTTCCTTATGAGATTCAATAAAGCTCTTTTCATTGGGAATAAATGCAGTCCTTAAACTTTTCACTCTTCATGAAGTGGTTCTTGCATGAAAAGAAATACTGCTGCCCTGTCTTTTTTGTTAGTTCCCCAGAAAGGGAAACTTCTCATTTACACTGAGTTTGGCAAGATGCTTGTGCAGCCCAACGAGATCTGCGTCATTCAGGTGAGCAATGCGTCCCCTTCTCCCTGCCTCTCTCTAATTTGGGATCAATCAGATGTTGCAGCTGCTGCTATTTCCAACTCTAGAATTCCTCTGTTATGACTAGGCAGTGGGGGCGGAGGGGAGTTTGAGTTACACAGCAGGCTTCCTGTGCAGAAGGGTAAGCAGGCTTGGGTGCCTGCGTTGTTTTTAAAATAGCACACAATCACAAAGCAAAGAGCAATGCCAGTTCACTTTCCTAAATAGCTGTACACACTCTGGCTAAGGCCCTGGATGTGGGTGGGGGCGCAGTGAAGATGGATTTCTTAAAAATGTGGCCAAATCTGGGCACTGTTATTATCTCTGAACCAAATAAAAGGATAGACTAGAGTTGGTTTGGGCACAGACATGTTTAGGATTTAAATTTTTTTTTTCTGACTCATCTTTGAGTTGGTCGTCTCTGAAACCTAGCTCAATAGACCATAGCTTTACCTTCACATGTGGAATTGGCTGTGCCTCTGGGGCTTCTTCATTGCTACAGGTATTATTTGGGAGTGCACACCAGTTTCTGCTTCCTATTCCAGAGAGGAATGCGGTTCAGCGTGGATGTCTTCGAGGAGACCAGGGGCTACATCCTGGAGGTCTACGGCGTCCACTTTGAGTTGCCTGACCTGGGACCAATTGGTAAGTCTTCACTACAAGCCTCTAAGCCTGGCTTGAGATATAGGACATGAACAACCGCATGAGAGTTCAACATCCTTCTCCCCTCCTCATCTCACTCAAACTCGAACTTTCCTCTGCACAACTTCTTCTCTAAGACCAAGAGTAGTTGGGGACTTCAGAAACCCTTTAGAACTCCCTGAGCAATGCCAGACTTTCTTTTCAAACCTCTAAATTCAGAGGCTCTGTGTAGTCTGGCTGACCCTACCGAGAAATGAAATCTTCATTTATTAGCTCATCCGTGTACTCACCCATCAGCTTGTGCCACCTCCCACGACAGAACCTCATCAAGAATAACACAGCGTCTTCCACAGGCGCATGACATGCATAACAGAAAATGACCCGGTATAACCCATATAAATTTCTCTCTGGAATAGTACATAGACCACTGGAGAGCAGTGTCCACCCCACAGGATGTAGAAGTTTGGGATACTGTGGGCCTGGTCACAAGGAACGGCTTCACAGAACAGATGAGATTTGGCTAATTCTTGATGAAAAGTTGAGGAAACATAAAGAAGAAAGGGAACAGCTTAAGCAAAAGCACATAAGAGGGAATGAGCTTTGGGAATAGAAGGGATATCATTTTCTAAAGTCAATTAGTTGTGTGCAGAGAATAGAGTGGGGAAGCCATAAAAATGGCAGGCGCTACGTTCCTATGGAAAGGAGAAACAGACCGACAGGCACATAGCCCGTGACCCTCACAGTCCTACTGACCACACTCCACAAAATCTAAACACTTCACAGTCCCAAAGGTACATCACACAGTGCTGTGAAGAAGCTAGAAACCACTGCCTCCTGAGGCAGACTGAAACTTTCAAAAGTGGACTAAGATCCCCCCACTCCTGATTCTTCTGACAAGCTGGAAGCAGGACATGCAGGAGAGAACTGAAGGTGGTAGGAGTGGTTGTCCTCAAAGCATCTCTTGGAGTGAAAAGAGTGGCCGAGAAATTTGGCCCTTGGTTTCATCTTTGGCATGTTTGCTGAAGGTGGCGACCACACCTCCCAATGCTTCTCTTCCTTGTCAACAGCTTTTTTTTTAGAGCAAAATAGGAGCGAGCCATTGTGTGCCTTCTGGTCACTCCCCTGGGAGGATCTTAATAATCAGAGGAAGGTGGGAGGCCGCAGAGAGGCAGCTGGAGCCATGGCGGGCCGTCTGGCCTCCGTCTGGCATGCAGCTCACTACCCGCTCTACCCACTTTGGTCTGGCTTCCTGCTGCTCTACAGTCGGCGGAGCTTCCAGGTGCTGTGGAACTTGCACCCTCTGGAAAATACATGTGATATTCTAACCAGCTGGGGGCTTGTTGTTTTTAACCCTAGGAACTGGAAAGGATAAAACACTCCCCATGTTTCTCCTCTCAGAGTTAAATTATGGTTTTGCACTTACGCTTTTCATTTTTGGTCTTTTGATTTATTTTCCTTCCCTGGAGGGAACACTTGCAAAGCAAAGGCAAGCAGGGAACGTCCTGAATACTTTTCTCCCTATGATTTGTCAGGCTGGAGAGCAGTTTTACAGACCTGGATTGAATCTGAGTTCTGCCCC
This sequence comes from Carollia perspicillata, assembly GCA_004027735.1. Taxonomy (NCBI): domain Eukaryota; kingdom Metazoa; phylum Chordata; class Mammalia; order Chiroptera; family Phyllostomidae; genus Carollia; species Carollia perspicillata. The sequence continues at coordinate 8,022 of PVKM010020718.1, forward strand.
AGGAGCAGAGGCATGCCTGGGGCCGCAGGGCTTAACCCTTTCTTTCTCAATGCCTGTAGATAGAGGACTGCAGGTGAGTTTTAGAGTCATCGGGTTTTCTTGGAAATGAAAAGGTCTAGTATTTCTATCAGCTCTCCCCCCTTCCTCTTTTCTAGCCTCTTCCTCCTCTCTCCTCCCCTCACCTGCTGTCGGGAACCTGGGCTGGGCAGAATCTGGCCTTTCGGCTGATGTAATCGGCTCGGGGGTTTACGCTCCTCAGAAACAACAGGAGCATGCGCAGAGCACGAACACAGGCTACCAATCAGAGTTTAAGACGCACCCCGGCATGCGCGCAGTAACCTATCAAGAAGCGCTCCTTTGTGTACCCCTCACCAATCAAGTAGCGATAGGCTCCCCCTTCTCCCCCTCTTATAAGTCTTTACCCGGAAATAAAATTTTGCAGCTTGATCAGAACTTACTGTCTTGCTGCCATTCTTTGCGCCTCTTGTCTCCCTCACTCATTCGCTCCATACAGGTGGCCGAGTCCTCGTTGACGCTCTGCTGGCCAGGGCAACCTGCAGTGATGAGATAGTGATGTAAAGTGGCTTTAGAAACCATATTCACTGCAACTTTGGGAGATGATGTTGGTGATGATGAAAATGACTTTCATGATTGTTTTTTCCTGATCAAATTCTTTGGCTGCGCTTAAAAAGGCACCATACTGGGCCTCTGGCGAGCCTTCCAATGATGACAGTGAATTGTAGGGTTGCTCTTGATGTAGAAGAAAGCCCTTTTTCTTTGTGCAACCGTGAACCTCTTTCCTATGAGACTTCAAAAGTGTCTAAAAAACTGTGGGTCATTGCATTCTAGGAGCCAATGGCTTGGCCAATCCTCGTGATTTCTTGATACCTGTTGCCTGGTATGAAGATCGCCAAGTGCCAGGTGGTTACACTGTGATTAATAAATACCAAGGAAAACTGTTTGCTGCCAGACAGGTAAGGCGGGTCAGTAGACAGGGAAGGGAGTGAATAGTTATGGAGCACCTAGTAATTGCCACGGCCAGTGTTAAATATTTTATACATATTGTATTCTTTCATCTTTACTACACCACTAAGGTACTACAGATAAAGTACTATTTGCCTTATTTGTAGCCATGGAAACAAGCCAGATAATGACAAATAATTTACCAAATGTCACCGTAAATGGTAAAACCTTATCTGTCAGTCATGCTCTCTCCACTCACCAAGTAATGAAAATCCAGGGGATAACATAATCTACGGACAGGGTAGTATGTTCTAAAAAGGGAAATGAGTCAACAAGCAGGTTATCCGAGATTTACATACATCAATGGCACCACATTTCAAATACTAGCAATGACTCGCACAAAACAAGTAGAATTAGCTTGATTTCGTTTACCTCACCAGCCTGGTAAAACTCAGGAGATAAGCGAAGGCATAGATTATAACAAAAATAATAATTGCAACATAATATGTAATTTATAATAGATATTAATATTAGTATATATATTTATATAATATAGAGTGCATAATTCATATGTTTTATATAATACATAGTTTATACTTGGTATTATTATTCCTTAATATACAGATTGTATAATGTATTAGTATAGAGTAATTATGTAACAAACGTAATCCAAAGATCTCTTCTGCTTATCATGGTTCGTTTGCTTTATTTTTTGCCCATTTGACTTACTGCTTACATATTTTACCAAGACATGTTATTGGACAGCATCTAGAAGACATGCTAACCAGGAGAGGCCAACTAGTTTGGCATTTAAAATTAGCCCCTGAGGGTTAATGGTCACCCTCATTGACACATTGTTACCCTCATACCCTCTGGGTCAGGATTTCTTAAAATGTGGTTCAGAGGCCATGCGAGTCAATCATCAGGGAGGCTTCTTTAAAATGCAGTTCCTCAGATACTACTCCAGCCTGGCGAAAACGACGATCTCTGGAGATGGGGTGCAGAAATCTGTACTCATTATACGCATGTTCTCCTTATTACTGTTGACATGCAATTGATGGAGAACCATCATTCTAGAGGCAGCCAGCAGCCCAAGTAGTTTCCACTTTCTAAGTGGCCCCTGGGCTGGTTTTTCTCTGTGTGAGCTCCCACTGATCCCTTCTCCCTTCTCTGCCATGATCTGTGCCCTGGAGCCTGACCTGCATGGACGGGATCACCCAGGCTTCCCCGCCAGCTGGCTTTGGGCTGGGTTCAACTAGTGGGAGGGCCACACAGGAAACTGCAGGGCAGAGGAAACCCAAGTTGGGGGGTTTCTTCCCCTGTTCCCTCCCCATTGGGGTCTGCAGCCTTCCACAATCTCAGCTGGTGCTGAGCAGCCCCAGAAGCCTGCTGGAGCCAGTTCATACTGGCTTGGAATCTTTTCCCAGCTTTGTGCTTAGCAATATCACACCAGTAGCTTAAAAATGGTCATGGTGAGAGTATTTATACCCCAGAAATCAGAGTTTTTATATTGTTTCCAGATTGCTGGTAGTGAAATATTGACCAGCACACCACTGGGCAGACCATCTTCACGGTTCTGAGCTCTTACTGGGATCCTGTAACGTTTCCTTCCCATGTCCCACAGGACCACGAATGGCAGTGTCTTCCTCCCCCTGTTCGTAGGCTCAGACACCACATCACCCACCGCTAGTCAGTTCGCTTAACACCAGTCACGCCTCTGTGAGTAGTCCCTTCAGTAAAGGCCTTAGAGCATTCTGAACTGGATGCCGTTTCCCGCACAGACTCATGTCTGCAGCAGGGCAGCCTCCCTCTGATAGAACACTGGTCCTCTCCTACCCCAGGGCAGGCCCAAGAAGCATCCCCGTAGGATTGCTCTGAAATCTCAAGTCCCTGGGGTCGGAACTCTGAGAGACCATCTCACCCTCCCACGCTCACCACCCAGGCAACGTGTCTCCTGGAAGCTCCTCTAGGCTGCAATTACCTGGAGAACAGGCACAGCTAGTGCCTGCCCTTCGCACCAGGAAACCCAGAGGGTGGCTGGCCCAGATGGTCTGAGAACTGCTGGCATCCACAGATTCTCACGGTCGTGTTAAAAATTGTTGAAAAGGCACTGCTTGGAGAATGTGCCCTGCTTCTGTTTCTGCACATGTGATCAGAGGCAGCTGCAGCTTATGAACTAAAAAAGTAGGGTTAGTGGATACACGAGGGATACTCTGAAGGTGTATGAAGCAACCACAGAATGATTCAGGGTTATACTTCTCCCAAAGGATGGTATTATCAAGTTATGAGAACAAAATCAAATCCAAAAAGAGAGAGTAATGCCAAGTACAAACCGGAATCACAGCTACAAAAGCGTTAGGTGCTGAGATGGCCCTTCTCTGCTTCTTTTGCAATCAGGATGTCTCCCCGTTTAATGTCGTGGCCTGGCATGGGAACTATACCCCATACAAGTACAACTTGGAGAACTTCATGGTCATCAATGCAGTGGCCTTTGACCATGCGGTAAGTCTGCACCCTGGCCAGCCCTTGGAGAAGCAGGCAACCCATGGGTGAGAGGGGTTTACAGTAGCCCCCTAAGATTCACAGATTTAACCTTTCCAGTGTCACCCTCGGAAACCTGCAATATAGTCATTTGTCACTGTGCTTACAGGAGTTTGAATCGTCTGCAGCAAGGCTTTGGTGAAGGGGGAAATAACATAGCTGTTGAGGAAGCCAGGCCAGACACTCAACACTCGCCCGTGAATGCAGCTCCATTCTCTACATACAGAGTCACCGTAGATGACTAAAAACCTATTTTCTTCACGGAAAGTCTATCCCCAAAAGAAACCCAACTGCTAGTGTTGGGGATGGAATGAGAAGAAAGGAACATTTCTGGATTTGGGACGTTCTCCCTCTTGCCCTCAGATACCAAGGGGTGACTTGCTCCGGCACCCACTTTAGTCCCTGCACTCCTGGCTGTTTCTAGCGGCAATGGAGCAGACGGCTCTCTTACAAAGTCTCATAATGTTCGGTGCTTGAATTTAAACCAAAGAAGTTCTGGAGTATGAACTTGGTCATACTTTTCACTCAATTAAGGGGCCCCAAAGAGGTTCCGGGCCTACACTGCAGGCCCCTCAGGCCCCACATTCTTGATAACATGAACTTTTCCTCTGGGACCCTGGGGAAAAGTTCCTTTTGCAGCCTTAACCCACGAGTTGGAGGGGTAATTAGAGCAGAAGGCAGGGAACCAAAGACAGAAAGATTACTCCGAGCCAGTCCAGTGTATCTCAGAGTGAACAAAACTACATTTCTGAAGAGCAGCAACACTGAATAGAACCAAAGGGAAAAGAAAATGAAGCATCAAGCCCAAAACAGCATGAAAAAGGATCCTGAGACACTGATACAGCTTTACGGGAGCCTCACCACCTTGTCCTTCAGCAGTTTTAGATCATTTCTCACGACAGGTGAAGAAATGTTAACTCTCACAGCAAAGAGGGTTGATTTGCTGACTTGCCGGTAGTTACCCCGGCTTCGTGTCCTCTGTACTGCTGCTATAGCTCTTTGTCCAAAATTCAGGTCTGATCATTCTACCCCTGCATTAGCAAACCTTTGCAGGCTCCCTGTGGTTCGAGATTACGTCTGAGCTCTGGAGTGTGGTATCTGATGCCCTTCGTCAGCCGGCTGTGGACTGGTTTTCCAGTGCCACCTCTGGCCTCTCTCTTCTGCCAGTACACCTGGGCTTCAGCTTTCTTGCCTCTTAACAAAGCCTGTGTGCATTTTAATATCGTTCCTGTTTTCTGTGCTTAAATTCCTTTTTCCTTTCTTTCCTTCCTTTTTTCCTCTCTCCTTTCCTTCTTTCCGCCTTTTCTCTCTTTTTCTCTTTCTCCTTTCATTCTTCAAAGCCTATCTCAAATGTCACCTCCTCTTTAAAGCCTTCTCTGATCCTCTCCGGTAGAGATAGGCACTCTTTCCTCTGTGCTCCCTCGGATCTCTGTTTACACAGCTAGATTGCCCTTGGACCCTTGCTGTGATTAGTTGTTCATGCACCTGTTTTATTAATCCTTCAGTCTGCCTTCCCCACCCCTCCACCAATAATGCTCAAGGGGAGGGGAATAGGTCTCAATCACCTTTGAATTCAGACCTTAGCGTGGCATCCAAAAGCAAACATGATCATTGATTTTAATTAAATCGTACCTGCACTTTCCACTGAAAGGATTGTAAAGTTCTTTAAAAATCTTTACCGTGCCCCCTAACCTACTCCCTTCTATACTACCACCACCCAAACTAATGACGTAGGTGGTGCGTTTTAAATCTGAGAGTCAAACAAGGGTCAGAAAGCAAAAGAAGACTGTCTGGAGTCTCTGTGATCCCCCCAAAGAGAAGCGGACCCTGTATTTGTACCACGGCGTGGACATTTTGTTTCTCCCTCCACCTTACTCCGGGCATTCTCTCTGCCAGGAGCTCCCTGCCCTGCAGCCCGGCTCTGGTCACCCTGACTTCAGGGTGGGAGGCAGGCACCCCTGCTCCTCAAGCCCGCAGGGCAGTGCTTACATGAAATGTGCTCAGCGCTCAGCGGGGTGAAAAAGCAGCTCAGAATCCTCTTTGCTGGTGTTAATTCATTTTGCTTCAAGCACAGCAACAGGGGAGAGTCAGAGGAGTGATGGCTGCTCCTACCTGACGAGCCCGGACTTCCTCCGAGCCTGGCCTGTGTGGTTTGACCAGAAATGACAGTGTCCCTGGAAAGCCCTGTGGGTGTATGTGTCCTTGTCCGGTCACCTCCCTTTCCGCGTGCGTTCAGCCTCTCCTTGTGCTCTCGCAGGACCCATCCATTTTCACAGTATTAACTGCCAAGTCTCTCCGCCCTGGAGTGGCCATCGCTGATTTTGTCATCTTTCCACCTCGATGGGGGGTTGCTGATAAGACCTTCAGGCCTCCTTATTACCACAGTAAGTCTCTCCTTTGCCGAGCCACATTTGAGACCCAGAGAGAGCACAGCAGTGAGCGCTGCCCATTGGGAGCCTGCCGGAGGCGTTTCTGGGTGCCCCGCCCTGGCTGGGGTTCCAGATCCTGCCTCCTGAGGCCTGGTGCCGTTCCCCAGCCTTCCAGCTGCTCAGATAGCACTGGGCTGACTCTGAGGGGAAAACACTGTGTAATGCTGAAGCCCAGTTCCCGTGGCCCTGAAGAGAGGTAGGAAGCCTGATAAAGTATGAAGCAAGAAGTTGTTGGGGTTTTTTTTTTCATTTTTTTCCCATCACTAGTTATCCCGCCTATATCCTCTTCCACCCCCACCTACCCCCAAGCCCTCCCCCACAGTCACCACCCTGTTGTGCACGTCCGTGAGTTCGTCCTCTCTTCTTTGTCCCTCCACGGCCCAGCACCCTCCATTCAGGGCTGAGGGGGAGAAATGTCTTTGTGTTTCAGATGCCTCGTGGGGGGAGGGGGAATGTTGGTTAATTTGTCATTTACTTAAGTCTGGTTCATTGAACCAGTAGTGTGTGCCTTCTTCGATGAGTTTGGCGGGGCAGAGCAGACGACAGCCCACACCAGGGGATGGACCCTATTCCGGAAGCAGTTTCTGCAAAGCGTTTGTTGCTTAAAACACAATTTTATGAATTCCATTTTATTAATATTACTATTACTAAGAGCTAACAGTTATTGACTTTTTTATGACTTTGTTCTAAGTTCTATAAAAGTATTAACATTTAATCTTCATAACAGTTGTGAGAGATGGGTAGTATCATTACCCCCTTTTTTCCCCAGAGGATGGAACTGAGACACGAGGGGTTAGGGACTTGCTCAAAGCCACACAGCTAGTTAAGTGGTGGAGTCAGCATTTACTCACAGGCAGTCTGACGCCAGAGTGGACACTCATGACCACGGTCTGAGGTGGCCAGCACAGTGCTGGTGCACGGTACGCACCTAAGAAATACTGACTTGATACGTGAATGCATCACAAGAATAAGCTGCTTCATAGCTGTACCTGGCGAGGTTGGCATTTTTAATAGCGCAGTAGCTAGCTGAAAATGCAACCTAAAGGTCAGTGTGCAATTCCACCTCCTGGAGAGTACATTTTTGTACACGGAGTTCTGGAAAAATTCTGAGCTGAAACATTCTTAAAAACAAATCCTTGTCACCCTGACTAGTGTGGCTCTGTGGATTTGAGCGTCATCCCCCAAAGGGAAGGTTCTCTGGTTTGATTCCCAATCAGGGTACATTTGAGAGGCGACCCATGGAAGTTTCTCTCTCATCAACGTTTCTCTCCCTCTCTTTCTCCCTCCCTCCCCCTCTCTAAAACTAAATAAATAAAATCTTTAAAAATTTTTAAAAAATCCTTTCCTTAACTAACCTCAGGGCCTTCTGTGTGTGTGAGACTCCTCTTATAATACCAGCCCCAGGGAGCCAGGGCTCACCAGGATGGAAAGATGCACTGAAGGGATCATCTGGGCATTTGCAGAGGTCGGCAGGACACAAGGCCACTTCATGGTCAGATCCCAGCTGACTGGGATCGCCAGGTGACTCCATTATGATTGAGAAAAGGATACAATTAGTTACCACTGCAAAGACCCCAGATGCTTTGTGAGCAAAGTGGTAACAAACTATGTCCTTTCTGAAGAATGTCAAGTCCCTCACTGTTCTCCTGCAAATTAGTCTCTAGAGGACCTGTGGTCCAGGGGAGAGAGCTGCTCTGGCTGAAAGCCTGTGCCTCACGGGCTGGTCCTCGCCATTCACTGTCTCACAGAGTCCTTGTATTCAGGTTCCTTGACGTGCCTGAAGGAATGGCTCTCAGTGTTGCCATGCTGTCCAGTCACCCGGAGGGCTCATTAAAACACACCCTCAGGCTTCCTGCTTCCCAAGGTTCAGGGTAGGGCTCAACAATTTGCATGTATTCTAAGTTCCCACGTGAAGCTGGTGCTACTGTTCCAGGAACCCAGTTTGAGAACTTTAGGGCACATGAAAATCACTTAGAATGCCTTTTTTTTTTCAGTGTGTATTCCCAGAGATTTTAATTAGTGGGTTTGGAGGTGGAACCTCAGAATTTGCATTTTGCATGTTCTAAGTCAAGGAATTGTGATGCGGGTGGGGCAGGGGTGCAGGGATCGCGTGTGAGGAAGCGGTGGGAGAGGGTGACAGAGCTGTCTGACTCGGGCCAGGCTGCTGTGGTGCCACCGCTCTCAACCCGCTCCTTGATCTCGGTTTGTCATCAGATTGCCTGAAACAAATGGCCTAGTGAGATGCTTCTCAATCACTTTTTAAAGAGTCTCAGATAAATTGGGCCCTGGATGGACAGACCTCAGGAAATGTATGGTTGCCCCAAGTTAGTTGGCTAAACCACAGAACCCCAAATTAGAAATGATTTCTTACTGGTGGTATTTAAAATATTGCTTTAGCAAAAGTCGAAATCGTTGCTACTTTGATGTGACTTTATAAGAGAAGTGGAGGACTGTTTGTGCAGAAATACTGCCTCCAGTCATCTTCTTGTGCCTTGGTCAAGTGGTTTCAGTGCCATTCAGAAAGGCAAGGTCTACACCCCACGGCCCTTTGCATCACGGAACATGATATAGAAGCGTCATCACCAAACCCATTGCTACCTAAATTCATATTTAGATCAAAGCTGAGTTCTGTGTTGCTCTCTTCTTAAAATTAGGCCATGAAGGTGACCCTGAGGGCACACACTGGCGTGAGGGGTGTAGCTGCATATTTAAGTCATGAGCTTTTAAAATAGAAACACTGGATGCTCACAGTCACGTCTCTGCCTCTGTTTCTGCTTCCTGGGGAGGCGTGACCTGGGCCAGACCTTTCTGCAGGGGCCTGCAGCAGCGTTCGGTTGTCTGGGCAGGGTGGGTGTGGCTGCTTAGTTTACCGTCTGGCTGTACTTCACAAGCAAGGAAGAGGGGTGGCGCATTAATAATGTCAAATGCCTGGCTTTGCCACTGCCATGTCCTTCTTCTGTGTCCATGGTTTGTACTCTTAGCACTGTCTTGGAACAGAATATGAGTAATTTTAGACAGGCTATTTCTTATGCATCTCCATCAGTACTTAGTACAGTGTCCAATTATATATATTTGATGGATGAACAGATGGATGGATGGTGGGGATGGATGAGTAGGCAGGTGGATGAATGGAAAGTCACTTGAATTGACCCAGGTGTTCTATTACTTTAATTCTTGCTCTAAATGTGTTGCTATTCAAGCAAATTTTGTTTCACTAGACGCATACTTTTGAAAGAGTTGAGAACAACATGATTTTTGTCAAATTTTGTGTGACTCAAGAAAACACAAAGAGGACCAATGTATTTAATTTATGTGAAAGCAAATCTCCATTTAATATGAGTGATCTCTTTAACACCCTGGGCTTTGTTGAGCAGAGGCCCTGGGTAGCTGAGAGCTCAGGTAGCTCTTTTGAGTACAGAGCTTGCATTCACAGGAAGCATGCCAGCAGAGCACAGGAGATAATCCGCCAGCAACGACATGGAAAATTCTTCTGTATTGAGTAGAAGTTAGGATCCCTTCCAATTTCAAGGTTTTAGAATTTTATAAGGATAGTGTCAATGGAAATAGAAAAGAATGAAGCTAACAGCCATTTTCAAGGTTGGAAGAATAAGATGATATCAGATTCAGACATAGAATATAGTATGTGTTGGAATATAGCATCTAGTACAGCCCCCTCTGTCGACACACACCCACCCACCTCAGTCTTCTGGACCGGGAACCAGAACCGTGGCGACGCGTGTCCTACTGTGCGGCTGTTTGGGAAGGCATCCAGTCACAGAAGAAGATACTTTTGATATGAGGCTTGTTAAGACTAAATGATGGAGTCCATTGACTCTTTTTTATAATTTACATTATAATTATTATTAAAATTCTTTTCTGAGGTCTGATTTTCCTCAGATCTAGCCTAAGTTCTCTCAGGCAGTAGCAGAGAAGACCTCTGCTAATCCACAGGTCCAGGGAGTAGAGCTTACCAAGAATTCCACACTCATGAATGTTTTGCGGTTGCTTTTTGTCAATCTGTATTCTTTATTAATCTTAATAAAATGTACCAAGTAATCTTGTCTTCTTGTCATTCCGCAGAAGTAATGTTTGAAGGGTCTTAATGTTAACAGATCTGACTTGGATAGTAAAAATAATACTGCTTCACCCTTCCCAGGGAACTGCATGAGTGAATTCATGGGGCTCATCAAAGGCCACTATGAGGCAAAGCAAGGCGGGTTCCTGCCAGGAGGAGGCAGCCTGCACAGCGCCATGACTCCCCATGGGCCCGATGCCGACTGCTTCGAGAAGGCCAGCAAAGCCAGGCTGGCACCTGAGAGGATTGCCGATGGCACCATGGTGAGCAAGTTAAATGCCAGGCCCTGGTGGCCTCTGGGTTCCGCAGTCTTATTGAGAGAACTGTCTATTTTTCACTTCTCCAAAGTCACAGAGGAAGAGTCAGGAGAGGATAGTGTGTGTCTGTGTGCCTACTCCCACGTGTGTATTCACACACCCCTGCGTGTTTACTAGACTCCTAATGTAGTGAGTGCAGAAAGAGCTTTGGACTTGGAGTCAGGCCTGGGTTCAAATCCTAGCTCTTAGTTCCTGTGTAACTTTGACTAAGTCACTGAACTTCTCTGCTTCATTTTCCCCATCTGTAGAATGGGTATGGCAACCAAGCCAGCAGGTGGCTGTAATTTAACCTCACAGACTGCCCAGCACTGTTCAAATGTAAGGGAGAGGGTATTATTAATACTATGGGAAGGGTCTTCACTTATCTGCATGCAGCCCTGTGTATGCATGCTTTGTCTCAGAGTCAGTCCTGCTTTTTCAAGTGATCCTCATCTAGAGCCACAGCAGCAGAGGATGCAGGATGTCACTTCCTGCAGGATGTCAAGCCAAGGAGAGTCTGGAAGGGTTTGCATCACTGCAGTCAGGACTATGAGCAGCAGTTCTCTGTTCTTTGCTCATTTTCTTTTGCTCTCCTTTGGCCTGGGATGAAACCGATGGGGTTTAAAACCTGTTTTGTATTCCTCCTGTGTCAGGCTGTAAACATCGAGGCTGAACACAATTGCAGACGGCTGTGGTACTTGATTTTATTTTATTTTTGCATTCTTGGAGGTAGAGTTCATGAACCACCAGAAGTAATTTTATACTAAATTATATGCAAATTTGCATTACATTTTTAAACAAATGGCTTCAATGCTACCTGCCTTTAAAATCAATAGCACAGACCTGCCTGACTCCATGCCCAGTTTGCAAACTAACTAAGCACAGAGCATTATCTGTCGCTCTGTCTAATGCAGTTTGCTTTCAGTCCAAATCCTTGGGCCAGAGTTGGGAGGGCTGGTTTGCAGGGGAAGGCTGAGAAGAGTCCCATCTGCTCCACCTCAGCTGCATTGCCCCTTGCAAGGGCCTCTGCGGAGCTCTCATAGACACTGCTCCTCTGCGAGACATGGCTTGAGAATCTTAGTTAAGCTATTGCCTCTGAAGGCTCGTGGGGGTGCACAGTCTACTCCTCAGTTCCTACTCAATAACCTTTGGATAGTCAGTATTGCCAGAGAGCAATGTTCTGCCACAGCGAGGCACAGGCCAGAGCTGTTTTTATGAGAGCAAGACTTTGGGTAATGTCTAGGGCTCGGAGCCCTAATGAGAAAGAGCTCTTCTGTGCAGGGGCTCGGCTCGGGAGCTGGGCGCAGCCAGGAAGCCCACGCTACCTGGTGGGAGAGGCCCAGCACTTCATGTGGCCCTAACTTGGGGCCTCCCTCACCGTTTCCCCTTAGATAATTTGGACCCAAGCCCATCTACATGTCTCATCCTTGTTCTACTTTGCAGTAAATTAACTTCATACAATACTGTCTTCATAGCTCAGCTGGGATGGGGTTTTCTTACTCCAGTCAGACCGCCAGTCTCCTGAGAAGCAGTCAGCAAAGAGACAACAATAATGGCCACGATAACAACCCGTATATTGGAAAAGTGCTTTATAATGTGGAGGGCACTCGCACATGATCTTGTCCAGTCCTCACAGCAAGCCTGTCGTGGGCAGTCGGGCAGGGACACTCATCTCCACTACTGTGGGCAAAAAGAAGTTAACGTATATTAGACACCAAACATTAATGCAGGTTCTCCAGATTGTGGCACAGGGTATATTTAGTCTCCTTTTGCCCATCTATATTTTTTAAATTTCTATTAGTGTGAACACAAAAGAATTACAGGATTTTATTTTGTTTTTTGACTCTTAAAAGCCACGGTGAGTAGGAAAATCAGTACTCAGCGAAGCCAGAATGTCTACAATGCACAAAGTGCTTAACACACCCTCACTGCTGCAGACAAAAACCTCCCGGGCACAGCAGGGCAACCGCCGTCCACTCCCTCCAGAGCAGGGTTGCTAAAACGGCTACAGCCGTTCCTGCCTCCTACTCCCCTCTTCCTCCCCGCTCTCTCTTTTCCTCCTTTTCCTTTTCCCAGCTCATCTCTCGGTCAGAGTCCTGAAAGAGAAAGACTCAAATCCCAGCTCTGCCACTTCTTGTTACCATCACTTCAGACAAGCCAGTTCCCAGCTCTGAAACTTAGTTTTCACCTCCTCGAAGTGGGGGCTGTGGCCTCCCTCTCCAGGACATAGCCACAGTGAGTGACTGCCCCTGAGAGGAATATCACTAGGACTCTCCCACCTCTGCCCTCAGGTCTAGCAAATTTAGCTCCATAATGCTCCATGTGAGGCTTACGTGCCTGATTCCATTGTATAGAATGAAACTTGAGGCCCTGAGAAGTGTAGGGTCTTGCACAAGGTATCTTCCATGTATAAGTGGAAGACCCTACGGTCAGAGCCAGAACCCAGGGCGTGGGCCTGCTCTCCTGGCCGTGCTAGCACGCATGATTTATTATTCAAAGATCTGCCTACTCCCATCTTCTCTCTAGACATCTAATCAAATGTGTTTTGTTATTCTCCTCACCTCTTCTCTCTTGTCATTTCCTACAGGCATTTATGTTTGAGTCTTCTCTAAGTATGGCCGTCACCAAGTGGGGGCTCAAGACCTCTCATTGTTTGGATGAGAACTACTACAAGTGCTGGGAGCCTCTCAAGAGCCACTTCACACCCAATTCCAGGAGCCCAGCAGGACCTAATTGAGACTGCAGCATTGCTACCATAGTTGCTCCTTTAGAATCTCATGACTTCAGGCACTACTGGGGGAGGAGGTGGGTTAAAATGAGAACTCACTTTTTTATTGTCAAATGACTGAGACATTTGTAGAAATGGTATTTGGAAATTCCTATGTCTGTCAGCTTAATTACTCAATAAATATTTGCTGGTGTTGTGTGGAAGTGGCGATTGGTCATAATCAGCACTTGATAGAGCAGACCTGTAACAGCCAGGACTGGAGTCCATGCGATTGGACCGAGATCTATCTGCACATGCTTAGCCTTTATTCTAGAAGCACAGTCCACCTGAGTGCCTTTATTCTAGGAACACGGTTCAGGGCATCTACCACAGACCAAAAAACCAAGTTACAAGGAAGGACAGGCCAACGTAAGGACCATGAATTTAGGCTGAAGCCAAGGCAAAGGCCTCAGGAGTCAGTTCAACCATAGGGAAGCAGACCAGGTCAGCAGGGCTTCAAACATCTAGTGTCATCCTTAAACAGATGGGCATCCAGACCAGCCAGCTGTCATGTAGCAAACTATATAGTGATAATGGAAGAAGCCCAGCCACTGAATGAGCATCATTCACGGAGGGTACCAACCAGCCTCTTTTTCACACTGAAAGCCCCACATCCCAGAAAACTCCCTTGGTCTTAATCCAAGCAGGATAGTTAGTAACCCTACTATTCTCTCACTTATCAGTCCATTAGGTAGCCATGATTTGAGTTCTTACTATGAGTCCGGCTACAGAGTGAGCCACTGGGGATGGATGACTGAAAAGAGAGAAGTTATCTCTTCCCTCAGTGAGCTGACAGTCTGGGGAAATCTGGGCCAAAGAAGCCCAAGGGCCCCTGTACTCCGAACACAACAAAACAGAGGCAGTGCTGGGCAGGAAAGCTGCTCCTAGCATCTCCCTTCCCGTGGTGGGTCCCCCTGCAGAACACTGGGCTGCCCAGGACTTTAGGAGAGTTGATGGGATTCTCCTGGAATGACGAGATGGCACAGCAGAACAGAAAGGAATGGGAAGTGGCATTTGTCACCACTTTAGTTCTGTAGGTTTAGAACATTGCCCCCACTTTGTTGCCATAGTAGCAATTTTGATATGCTGCTACCAGATTTTTATTCAACAATATGTAGTGAGAGTCAGCCAATGTATCAGGGCCCAGGAACTAGGGTTGCCAAATAAAATACAGGATGCCCAGTAAAATTTGAATTTCAAATAAACTCTGAATAATTGAATATGTCCTTTGGACATATTTATACTAAAACAACTATTCAGGATTTCTCTGGAATTCAAATTTAACAGGGAAGCCTGTATTTTTTTTTTGCTAAATATGGCAAGTTTATGAAGGCTATGTTGGTCAAGCTGACAGACATGTATGTTCCTTACCCTTACAGAGGTTACATTCTAGAGAGTGAGACATATGAGATAAACAACACATCTACAAATTGTGAAACATGCCAAGAAGAGCCCTGGCTGGTGTAGCTCAGTGGATTGAGCGCAGGCTGCAAACCAAAGCATTGCAGGTTCGATTCCCAGTCAGGGCACATACCTGGGTTGCAGACCAGGTCCCTAGTGGGGGCCATGTGAAAGGTAACCACACATTGATGTTTCTCTCTCTCTTTCTCCCTGCATTCCCCTCTCTGAATAAATAAATAAATAAATAAATAAATAAATAAATAAATAAATAAATAAATAAAAATCTTTAAAAAAAAAAGAATAACATGATTTCAGGAATTCCCCCAAATTCCTAGGAATTATTATTTCTTGTTTCTGATTCTCAAAGATTAATATTTATTGGGGATTTGGAAATACTACTGGGATTAAAAAGTTGACTAAGAGCCCTGATTGGTATAGCTCAGTGGATTGAGCTCAGGCTGCAAACCAAAGCGTTGCAGGTTCAATTCCCAGTCAGGGCACATACCTGGGTTGCAGACCAGGTCCCTAGTGGGGGCCATGTGAAAGGTAACCACACATTAATGTTTCTCTCTCTCTTTCTCCCTGCATTCCCCTCTCTAAATAAATAAATAAATAAATAAATAAATAAATAAAAATAAAAATCTTTAAAAAAAAAGAATAACATGATTTCAGGAATT